>OY992879.1:149009680-149019680 GCA_963921405.1 Cepaea hortensis
TATAGAGGTCGGCAGATTCTAAAACTGGGTAGATGTAGATAATTAACAAATTTATTTGTGTGTTTAGCTCGACAAATACGTGTGCCGGAAAATTATCTGTGGGATCAAACTAGCAGACTAAAAATCATACAACAGGTTATGTACACGGCTAAATCTAGTTACTAAGTAGGGATACTTATTAAATACTTGCTGACCCGGCCCGGCTTCGCCCAGGCCCTGGAGGGGATCTATCTATCTATCAGTCTGTCTGCTTGTTTGTCTGTCTGTCTGGCTGACCCGGCCCGGCTTCACCCAGTCCCTGGTGGGGAGCATCTCATTTAATTCATATAAGTAGTCATATAAGCTCTCCCGTTCCCGACTATCTGTCTGTCTATCTGTCTGTTTGACCCGGCCCGGCTTCACCCAGTCCCTGGTGGGGAGCATCTCATTTAATTCATATACGTAGTCATATAAGCTCTCCCGATCCCGACTGTCTGTCTGTCTATCTGTCTGTCTGTCTGACCCGGCCCGGCTTCACCCAGTCCCTGGTGGGGAGCATCTCATTTAATTCATATACGTAGTCATATAAGCTCCCGTTCCCGACTATCTGTCTGTCTGTCTGTCTATCTGTCTGTCTGATCCGGCCCGGCTTCACCCAGTCCCTGGTGGGGAGCATCTCATTTAATTCATATAAGTAGTCAAATAAGCTCCGGTTCCCGACTATCTGTCTGTCTATCTATCTGACCCGGCGTGGTTTCGCCCAGCTCCTGGCGCACAGTAACTTAAAAGAATGTCCTTCCACACACCATCCATTATTTTTAAATAAATGTATTTTTAATCACCGACATTACAGTTGATAACTTATTTAAGCAGAAAAAGATGGGTTACAATGTTATGCATTATGCATTATTTTTATGAAAACTTTGAAAATGCCTTAAAGATTATATCACTATTTATTATAACTCATATGCCTGAAAATAACTATAGACAAAGAGTTTAACAATAGTGCAAGTAAGTCCAACAATATGACTATAAAGTATATAGAAATGTTATTAAAAGTTATGCCCCTTGAAATAACTTTTCTAGAGTGAAGTCCCCCTGCTATATAGAAATTATATAATGAAAAATGAAAAAATTAAATGTTATTAAGTAAGTAGCCGATTTTACACTAAGAAACTATTATAGTCGGTTGCACAGGAATTAAAGGAAGACGTGTAGAAAATTTCATCTCAATCGGATGTACCGTTATCGAACGCATCCAATACATAGCCAACTACAAACACACACACACATACACTCTGTTTTATAGATATAGATATATATTAAGATATTATTATTACATCCCGAATGAAACTGGACGTAATAACAGGAAACCTGTTCTAGTATATTCCTACACATTCTGTGTTGGAAAATAGATGTTGACTGCAAACAGAAAATCCAACACTTGTGCACGAAACTAGTCATGCGGGTTTGGTATACCCGGAATGGAATTCGTTAATTATATATATAAATATAAAATATCTTTCCAGTGGAAATACTATTAGAATACCAATATGATATTAGTATAGCAGGTTAAAGCCACAGTAAATTAATATTAATGACATAGCTGTCCAAACGGTTAGTAGCAATGCCGCGTGGGGGGCCCAAGGTCATTCATGTACCACGTGGGCCAGCATCCTGTACCATTCTAACCGTGTCATCATCTTTGTGTGTGTACAGTTACTAGTCTATCAAGATAGCTTTTTCATGAGAGAATATTCCTTTTTCATACCGATCTTTTATAATTATTCTGTATGCTTGATATTTTCTAGCCACGCTAGTTTCCTTTTGAGAAATGCATATAGGGCTGTAAGAAAAATTATGATGTCTTTTTAATGAATACTTTATTTATAAGAGTATTAGATGTGGAAGGAAAATGGTATATATGTCTACTTCTGTGTACTATCAATGGTATACTGATAGCAAAGATACTCTTAATATGAGTAGGAGGTTGTGAGGCTATGTTACATGTGTGAACAGACAATCTACCACCTGAGCAATCACTCACGCAATCTCGTTTTGTTTGACTCTCGTCCACAGATTGTTGTGTCACCAGCAACGCCATCATTGCCACACTCATCACGAGAAGCAACCAACAACCAAATAGCCTAATAATAATAATAATCTACAATGTCATAGGACTAAACTTATCCGCCAGAGAGCAGTAAAGAAACCTGTGATTGGTTTTTTAATATCAACCCAGACTGCCAGTAGAAGTTCTGGGAGAACACAGTTCAGCAAACTTTTGGACTAACCAATAAATAAGAAGAAAAGACAATAAAATTAGTTATATACCAGGCACTAGTCACAGCGCCATCCTCAAGACAAATCGTAGTGGACCAGCACCTCGTGAAGCGAAGAAGCGGGTAGTACAGATGATCTTGGGACGAGGAGAGCAGCAGATAAGTGCCTGGCAACCCACTTCCTATACCAGGAGACCAACATCGGACCCTCGCATCACTAATATCTTACAGTGATTACACTGAGCATGTTGATATAAATAAACTAATAAATATTGTAGTGTTCTAGAATCAATTAGGAAAAGAAAAATCAAGATTTTATAAATTAAAACACGTGTGTGTAGTTGTGAACTTTCTAACAAATGACTCTGTTATCAGTTTAGACATAGCTATTGAGTGACTGAGCGAAAGATTGTACTCTGTTTATCTATATAGTCTTGTCTATCTCCTTGTGGTGAGATTGTGCAAGACTTGGGGGATTTTATTTTTCTTCTCAGGTGCATGTAGCAGGATAAATAGGTCTGCAATCTATATTCAAGTATTGCTGTCAACCTTACCTTCCTTACCTTGACACTGTTAGAATACCTGATCATTTCCTGGGTCGATAACTCCATATGGTCCAGATTCACGAGCCTTTTGATCTTGTCTTTGGCAGTGAATAGTCTTTCTATTTCTGAAAGTCTTATTGTCTCTACTTTGAAAGTGAATTCTATCAATTAGCTAGCGCTACGCTACACTTGCTGTAATGTCCAGTTATGGCGACCACATGTCGCTTGAATTACAGGCAGCAAACCTTGTCTCAGAACATGTTCACAATAGTATTCACTGTTGAATTTGGCGCCTGGTTCAATGAACACAATACTAGTTTTCCCCATTCGAGACACACCAACTGATACCATGATACCGCGGCTGAAATGGTCAAGTTCTCGTATAAGTCGACTGTCCTGAACTTGTATTTTCCAAATAAAGACATCGTGTAGCTAAATAGGTAAGTAAGTAAATGAGTAAACAATTTAAGCTATTATGGATACAGTTTTAAAAATTTTGATGTAATCATATTACTTTTTACGCGATGTTCTCACTTTTCTTTGTCCGGCCCTGTATACATTCTGGTTGTCAATGAGACTACATGGAGATTGACAGAATTTCGATCGAATGTGTGTGCGTTGTTTTTTATATTTTATTTTATTTTTAAGGATTCATGAAATAAGATGAACACAAACATATCACACACACACACGCACGCACGCACGCAAGCACGCACGCGCGCGCACACACACACACACACACACACACACACACACACACACAAACTAATTTGCGAGAATGCACCATTTATTCATTCAGTGGCATGTCCTTTGCAGAACCTCGCTCCCATAAGAACATTGTGGAAAACTTCTCGATCATAAGCGTCTGTCCCGCATCCGATACACCCATCTGGAGATTATCTGCAACATCCTGCACCCATCTCCTCTGTGCCCTTCCTCTTCCTCTCTTCCTGGACATATACCCCTCCATTATTGTTCTCGCCAAACTTTCATGACGTTTCAAGTACCAACATACAAGTCAACTTTCTTTGTTTTATCATCTTTAATAGCCAACCTTATTCAATATTCAGCCCTTGAAGTATGGATGCATTTGTTCTTTTCTTTATCTAAAATATTCTTAGAACCCGTCCATAACATTTATATTCAAGGGCATTTATGCGCTGTTCAATCTGTTTAGTAAGTGTCTTGGTCTCTTAAGAGAATGTTGCCACGGGAAAGATGCATGCTCTTAAAAGTCTAATTTTTGTAGTTCTGTCTGTCCCACTTTTTATTCAATTGTTTAAGTATTCGAAGAACAATAGATATTCAACTTTTGATTTACTTTATTGTGTCACCATTATTGGTAAGCCGGTCTCCCTGGCCCAGGTGTTAACGTCTTTCTCCGTAATCCCGTATATTCTCGTGAATAACGTAACCTGAGCGAGAATCGGTAGCGGTTATCGCCGTGTTGGTAACTTACGGGATATGTGAGCCGGTAGAAGCAATGGTAAACTACTGAGAGTAATCTTGCCTGGTGCATCAACGGCAGCTGAATAAATGCTGATGTTGACTGCTACTTCCTGTAAGGGATATGCTCTCTCTCTCTCTCTCTCTCTCTCTCTCTCTCTCTCTCTCTCTCTCTCTCTATCTCTCTCTTTCTCTCTCTCTCTCTCTCTCTCTCTCTCTCTCTCTCTCTCTCTCTCTCTCTCTATCTCTCTCTCTATGAAGGTTGGTTGCAATGGATCTCCAATACTATCTGTCTCTTGCCTTGACTGTACATTCTGTCAGGCTGTTATTCATACATCTCTTGATGTTATCCTCCCACTTGTATCGTTGTTTACCTCTTGCTCGCTTGCCCTCAACCTTGCCTTCCAGTGTGGCTTTTAGAAGAGTATCATGTCTTTTAACGTGGCTAAAATATTTCACTTGCCTCCTCTTTACTTCTTTCATCAACTCCGTCTTCATTCACAGATTTTCTAGGACCACTGCATTTGACTGTTTATATATATATATATATATATATATATATATATATATATATATATATATATATATATATATATATATATATATATATATATATATATATGTAATCAATGACCCAAGATATTCGAAATGTTTCACCACCTCCAATTTTTCCTATTTAACATATATTTTTTTCTCCATAGTAGTTTTTATCTGTACGCATTTTCTTTGGTTTTGCTATGTTAAGATATAAGTTGTGATTTACACTATTCTTTTGGGTTTTCGGTGATCTAGCATGCTTCCATTGCATGCTCTCTCTTTTTCTGCTCGGCTCAAAATGGTTTCACCATGATTCATCGCCTGCCACTATGTGGAAGAGAAATGCATCACCCTCCACTCTGTAACGCAGCAAGTGGTTCAAACACCATCCCATGCGTTCCTTTTTTTTGGGTGGTCGGTCAACATCCGTGGTACCCACTGTAAACACACCTTCCGATATTGCAGTTTCTTACAAGCGATCTTTTGAATTGTCCCAATTGACACATCAAATTCTTTCGCTAGCGAATACAACGGTTCATCTGTACAGCTGCATCAATTTTGGTGATGGTTTTTTCTGTTGCAACAATATGCGCATGACCCGGCCGTCGAAGTTCTGTCGTGAACTGACGTCCTTTCCGAAACATTCGTGCCCAGTCTGTCACTGTTGTCTTGTACACACATTTGTTACCGTATGCTGCCTGCATTCTTCGATGAATGTCCACTGGTCGCCATCCTTCAAATGAAAGAAACTGATTCACCGCTCTTTGAGCTTCTTTGGACGGATTTTGGATCAACCCTGCCATTTTCTCAACGGTCAGAAACAGAACCTATGCATCATAGGACGATAAGAACGTGCTATTTTATTCATTGGTCAGTACTTATCACATGACTATGACATGATCATGTTCAACGTACGAAATTACGCGCGGTGCGGCATGAACGGATTTCAAATGAACGCGACTTTTATTAATCTTATAATTTTATTACTACTACTACTACTACTACTACTACTACTACTACTACTACTACTACTACTACTACTACTACTACTACTACTACTACTACTACTACTACTACTACTACTACTACTACTACTACTACTACTACTATCAGTATTATTACTTTCTTTATTATTATATTAAAAAGTGTAACTTGAAAAAAAATGAACAAGAAATTAACCATACACATCCCTCTCCTGCCCCCTTTCTTGTTCATAACCTATGTAGACAACATATGTAAAGAAACCATCCAAACAGAGGCCGCAAGAATACCGCATGACGAGAACACAGAAGAAGAACCATCTGCATATCTAACCATTAGAGAACTCCTGTTTCCGGACGACCAAGCACTAATAGTAAAACCAAAAGCTGAATTACAAGACCACATGAATAGTCTAAATGAAATGTGTAGGGAACTTAACATGAAAATTAGTATAATTATAGTTTTTATATAATTATAAAACAGAGATAATAACTATAACTAAAGAAGAAAAGAAAAAAAATTCACCTAAACGAACATTCCTTGAAACAAGTAAAGAGTTTCAAGTACCTAGGAAGTATCAATCAATCAATCAATCAATCATGTGCCATGCCGGAAAGCGTGGGCGGTCATGACTTTTCATTCGATCACCAGCCCCGTGGATCAGCTCAGTGTTCCTGTCTCGTCCATGGCATGTAGCCAAGCCATCCAGGTACTTTCCTCTCGGCCTTCCTCTTGGTCTGTTCCCTTCGAATTTGCCAGTTGTCACTAAGTTCTCCAATCAATTTCTTCTCATAACATGTCCAAAAAAGTTTGACTGACTACGTCTAATTTCTCTAATCAATTTACGATGTTAATTTGTCTCCTGTAGTACTTGGTCATTGGTTTTTCTGTCTGTCCATGGTATTCTTTGCATTTTCCTCAGAAACCACATTTCTGCAGCCATCAGATGCTTTTCAGCTTGACTGCACATTGTCCAAGTTTCACATCCATACAACATAACAGGCTTTATGTATCCCCTCAACACTCTTTTTCTCGTTTCAATTGACATCTTTTTATTGGTCAGAATGTTTTTCATCTTGCTAAAGGCTACTTTCGCCATGGCGATTCTTGTTCTAATCTCTTCAAGGCATCTCCCATCAGATGTTGGGACTGTTCCGAGGTAATTGTACCGATTCACTTGTTGAAGAATATTCCCATTTACTTCTATATTACAATGTGGTACTACGTTCTTCCTAGTGACGACCATAACCTGTGTCTTCTTACAATTTAATTCCAATTACAGCTGCTCACTGTGTACAACAACTGCGTCTACTAAGTGTTGTAGATCTTGTGCATTGTCTGCAATCAATCCTGTATCATCTAAATTTCTAATGTTATTGATGTTTCGTCCTCCAATGATGATTCCATTTATATCTTCTACATTCCTGAAAATACTTTCACTGCTTAGGGGAAAAAGATCTGGAGACATTACACATCCCTGCCTAACACCTCTCTTAATAGGTTGATATTGTCCCACTTCATTATCAATCCTTATGGCAGCTTGTTGTTTCCAATATATTTTTTTTAATATGTTTAATGTCTTTCCCGTCAATTTGTAGATCTGCAAGCATATCTACCATGTTGACATGCCTAACTCTATCAAAAGCCTTTGTGTAGTCAATAAAGCAAAGGTGTATATCCTTGTTTACTTCTATAGCACGTTGAATAACTGTTCGCAGCATATACACAGCATTTACTGTACCCTTTCCTTCTACAAACCCACATTGTTATTCCCCTATTTCAGGTTGTATTTCCTTCCTCATTTTTTTTGCATAATAATTCGTAGCAAGATATTTGTGATGTGACTCCTTATACTAACTGTTCTACGTTGATCACATTCCAAGGTTCCTGATTTCTTTGGGATTGCAATAAATACAGAGTTACATAATTCAGAAGGTATATCTCCAGTATCATATAATGTGTTCAGCAGTCTGGTGACTTGCTCTAGTCCAAATTCTTCTAAATCTTTAATCATTTCTGTTGTGATGTTATCTGCACCGGCGGCCTTGCCAGCTTTCATATGCGAAAGAACATTTTGAACCTCCATCTTTAAAATTGGTGGTCCTTCTTTATTAAATCTAATATCATACTGTTCCTCTCTGTTATCATTATACAGGTTTTTCACATAAAGTAGTATAATATAAGAAGTATAATAACATAATAATATCATCAAATGGCAAATCAGAAGACGAGATCGAAAACAGATTCATTTAGGCAAACCAACTCAATGGACGGTTCGTCAACCGCTGGTGACTTGCGGGATAACTGAATCGGCCGCTCAGAAAGCAATGGCAAACTACTGAGCGTAATCTTGCCAAGGAATCAACAGACAGCTGAAAGATGCTGCTGTTGACAGCGATGTCTTGTAAAAGGATATTTTTTTTTTTTTTTTTTTTTTCGCGTTTCCATCCTATTTCAGGATATTGCGGTCAACACCAGCATGTTTCAGCTGTATGTTGATTCCTAGGCTAGATTACGCTCATTAGCACGCCACGACTTTCTGAGCGACCGGCTCCATACTCTCATAAGTCACTTTTGCGATTCGAACCACTGCTAATTCTCGTCGCGTCACGTGACGAGAGTATTCGGGGTTAGCGGAGAAAGCTGCTAACCCCTCGGCCATGGAGCCGGCTGTAAAAGGATATGCGAATTAAAAAAAAAAAAAAATTCAATGGACAAATGGCACTAATACTAAAGAACAAACATGTATCAATAACTACTAAGAAAGCACTTTATAGCAAAATCTGCCTACCAACTCTACCTTACCAATGCCAAACCTGGAGAATAACAGAAAAAGAGAAAATAAACATCACAACAACAGCATGCTGAGGAATTACAAGATATTTAAAAGAAAAACACTTAGATAAGCCATAAATAGGGGACATAATCATCTAATGTTGTTAAAGGGGAAGTTACTTCTATTTTGAAAAGAAAAATTATAAATAATATAATGTTATTAACTTACTTTTCTACTTCTCTAATATTCTCTTGGAAATTAAAAAATGTCACTTTCTAAGTAAAACAGTTAATGACAGATACAGTACTTTTAGAACTCTTACACAAAATGTTTCTAATATTTATATACTTACATTTTATAATCAACTTTTCAGTTATATATTTATTTCTTAAATTGTATATGTATACTTTCAATGTAAGATAAGACCAGTGATGTAATTATTACCTCTATATTTTGTAAAGACATTTTTTTTAATGGCATCCTAGGGCCACAACAACTGAACAGGGAATTAACCACACATATCCCTTAAGACTCTTGTAAATTTTACCCTGTGTGAACTTTATCACATTTGAACCCTCGTAATCGGAGTTCATAAAAACAAATGTTGACTAGAACTTCAGTTGCAAAGGGGAGGTCTGTCGACTTGGTTCACTTGAGATAGGACGACTAGTGTCATCTACAGTCTGACTTTCATCTCGTGCGTACGCTTGCTTGCTTGCTTGTGTTCGTTGGCTTGAGCTCCAACGCAAAGTCCTGTATGTCGGATGAAGGCATCCTATTGTCCAACATCAGTGTGATGTCATACAGGACCTGAGTTTTGCGTGAGTATCCTTTGTCCCAAGTCTGGCTTATTGGTGTGCAGACTGGTGGTTCCTCGCCGTACAGGCAGACTCTCTCCGACTTCGGAGGAATCGGCGATCCTATTGACTTTAGCCAGGACCCCGTAGGGACCTGTTGCCCAGGACGCTCGACGAGGACGCGTCAATAGGTCTTGGCCAGTATATAACCCGGCCCTGGTGCCTTGGAAACACCTCTGCGTCCCGTGCGTACGCAAATTCAACGTTAAGAAGTAAGTAACGTGTTCATTAGGATATGAACATTAAAGTTTTATGCAATAAACTATGTATGCATGTAGATGAAGTATGTAGATGTAGATGAAGATGGGGTTTGAATATAAAGAACTTGCAAACAAAAGACCGACAAGAAGGGAGAATAATAGTCTTCTTAAGCCAATCGACGGCGATAGTAAACGTCACGTGACCAGCCGTCTGCTCATAATGTCCGTACATTATTAGTAAATGTTTACTTATCACGTGACCAGCCGTTTGCGTATAATGTGTGTGCGTACATTACTAGCAAACGTTTGCTTATAAAGTCTCACTTAGGTGTCTCATTGTCTTCTACCATAAGATCCGGAGTACGACAGGGTGTTAGGTGTCTCATTGTCTTACATC
>OY992879.1:149024680-149139680 GCA_963921405.1 Cepaea hortensis
AATCAACTTTTCACCAACCTCAACAGAGCAAAATACTTCACAAAGATAGATCTCATCAAAGGATATTATCAAATCCTAGTGAAAAGGGAAGTAAGACCGTGGTTAGCCTTCAGCACTCCTGATGGACACTATGAATTTAACGTTCTTCCTTTCGAATTAAGCAATGCGCCTAGTGTCTTCACTCGCATGATGAGGAAAATATTAGGACCATTGGAAAATCCACGTCTTAGTAACTTCATGGATGACATCCTGATTGCTACAGAAACATTCGAGGAACATCTTGAGACATTGAAGATACTGTTCAACCGCCTGATAGAAGTGGGGTTGACCGCAAGACCAAAGAAGTGTCAGATTGGGTCCAGGCAATTAGATTTTTTGGGACACACAATATCTCAAGGCAAAATACAACCTCATGATGGTAATGTGGAGAAACTAAGAAATGCACCGCGACCCAGAACCAAGAAGGATGTTCGATCTTTTGTACCTCTCTGTGGATTTTACCAAAGATACATCCCGAACTTCAATTCCCTCGCATTTCCGTTGAAAAATCTCACTCGGAAATGGGAACCAGAGAATGTCGTTTGGTCTGCATACGCGGAGTTAAAGAAAGCTTTAACAGCAAAACCAGCTCTTCATCTGCCAGATTTAACGCGTCCATGGATACTTAGGACGGATGCAAGCAACATAGGAATTGGTGCCACCTTATTACAAGGAATGGATGAGGATCAATCAATGCTCTTTCCAGTTGCCTATGCCAGTAGAAAATTAAATTCAGCCGAACACAATTATTCTACCATTGAAAAAGAATGTTTAGCTTTAGTTTGGGCAGTAGAGAAGTTTCAGGCGTACCTGTATGGGAAACACTTCACAATACAGTGCGATCATCAACCTCTCACGTTCCTGGCAGCATCCAGAAACTTAAACACTCGACTAATGAGATGGTCGTTACTTCTACAACCGTATTCATTTCAAGTAGAATATGTCCCAGGAAGGAAGAATGTAGGAGCAGACTATCTCAGCAGACATCCTATTGAAGATTCGGTACAAGAATCAGAGGAGGAAAGAAAGAATGGGAGAATAAAGGATTAGAGGAAATATAAGCTTGTTACGCTTGCTCAAAGCTACTGTTCTTCAGGCGAACAACAGTCTGAAAGGGGAGCTATGGGATATATTGTATTTTCACAAACGTAACATCGCGTTAATTATTTCCAGGACGACAAAATCTGAGTTCACCGCAACAATACTAAGTGTATTTCATATTACTACAATCCCATATTTTACAAGGACAGACTCATGGTCCACGGGAAAGTAAAAACACGAAACGGAGAAAGCTGAGATATAAACAGCTACAATCGGTTTCCGGCCTCATTGTACCAACAAAACAGCGACTGGTCACAAATCAAGATGTACCTGCAGAATGGTAGCTTCTTAACTCGCCACGACTAAGTGAGAAAATTGTCTAAAGAGAAGAAGGACCATACATCCAGCAGCCAGTATTTGGAAACAACCAAATAAATTACCTTACATCTTGTCAACTGTTGACATGTGTTGTGAAGCCGTCCTGTTCGGATGAATATGATATTCATTTAAATTTTAGATTAGTTGTGAGTCTTTTTCCCAGAAGAAGAAGAGTTGGTAAGTCGTCTTGTTGTTGAACCATGTGGGAAGTTCTTAAATTAATTTAGTAAGAACTAAATAATATATTCAGTTCTCATAGCCTATGGGTAAACTGTCCATTAATAATAACCATAATGAGTTTTATTTTCTACCAAAGTAAACAACTGATTAAATGTATAAGCATTAGTCCAAGGTGTACATTTATTTCTTAAGCAACTCAATCTACAATGATTTAGAATGGTGAGTTCTTAAGAATTTAATCTAATAGAAACTAAATATTATACTCAGTTATTATAGTCATAAGATAAACTGTACATTAGAAGAAAACTACAATGTTTTATGTTCTCCCAGCTAAACAACTTAGTTAATGTATAAACATTAGACACAGGTTGTAAACATATTTCTTAAGTAGTCAACTCATTCAGTAATGATTTAGAGTGATGAGTAACTTAGGATATAAAACTAGTTTACATGTGCCAGCACTGATAGAAAAATTAGTGTAATGTGTAATTAGTCAGTAGATTTAATTTTGACATGAGCACATGAGCAAACAAATAGTTTTCTGGTATTTCATGAACACATGAGAACCAAATAGATTCTATAGGGATAATTTTGTGTGTTGAGTAAAGCACCCATGTGGTGAGTCAAATGTATTTTCAATGTTGTAAACATATGGAATTAATGTTTTTGCCACACAATAATACTTAGTCAACTGGCATGCTAGAATGGTTAAGATTCATAATGCCTGAATGTGGACTGAGGAGATCATATAAATTCATGAGACAATGTGGGGACCCCTGTGTATTTTCATTATTGCTACACGTGAGGAAGTATCCTTTGAGAATCTCATAATTATGTCTAATGATCACATAAATCTCTGTCATGTGTGATTCATTATTGTAAACAGATGTTAATGTATCATTTGTAAACCACCTCAGTATGAATGATTGATTATCAATCAGGAAATATTATAATTTCTGATGAGGGATGAGATTTAATTGTAATATCATTGTTATTGAACCTGTGAATTTATCAGGGATAAAGCACCTACATATGCATGATTGTCATCCATATAGATATGATTGTGTCTGATGAATGGGTGAGATCTCATTGTGATGTCAATGGTGTTAACATTTAAAGTTATCATTGGGAAATCACATAAGTCTAGCTACATATCTTACATTCAAGTATGAATGATAATAGATGAGAGAATTGATCATCCATGCACATATGAATGATATCTGATAGATGAGAGAAATGATCATCCATACATATGAATGATGTCTGAGAGGTGTGAATTGACCCCACATGCACAGATGGATATGTTGACTGATGCATGAGGAGTTTGAGTGAGTGAGTGAAGTTACAGACTGAGAGAGAGGATGTATAGGCCAACAGTCAATCTCAGGATAACCGGCAACTTTGATGGGTAATGCCATGACTATCACCGGAGAACTGGTTCGGCGTAACCCATAAACTAAATAATAATTTAGTACACGCCGGCCCATAACAACACTTTGTATAAAATATCATTCATGCTACAATCATCTGGTTTTGTGCACTAAGCACGACACAACCAATATCATACATTACGCAGACTACCAGCATCTGTGTTTGCATTTAAGCACAATCCCTCTTTGTAGTTCATGTCATTCGTGTTAACACATATGGTCTAGTGTAATGATAATAATGTACTACAAGGGTGATGATGATGACTGTACTGATTATGATAATAATGATAATGATTATAATGAGCATGATGATGATGTAATGATTATAATGAGCATGATGATGATGGTAATGATAATAATGTAATCATGATGATGATGTAATGATTATAATTAGCATGATGATGATGGTAATGATAATAATGTAATCATGATGATATTGAGAATGATTATAATAAGCTTGATGATGCGGATAGCAGAAGTACAATCTTAGTATAGAAATGGTGAAGAGGGGGGAATATACTCTCCGTAAAACTTTGGACTAAAAAGAGAAGTCACCTGAATACTACACAAGAATGGATACCATAATGTACTTATATTGCCTATAAACAAACACTCATTACAATGGGGACTGATTTTTAAAAGCCCTTAATGTATGAGACCCCTTTTCCTGAATAGAAAAAGATGTAGAGAACAAAATAGGTACAGAAGAGAATGGTCAACATAATTGTCAAATTCCAAATCACTCAAGGTATTACTTAAACTATAGACCTGAAGGACAGGCATAAGTGAAGATGAAACTGCACATCTGCTAGTTAAACCTTGAACACCTGATAGTGGAAGATTGGAATGAGATCAAACAACTATGTTGGTGATAACTAATTGAGACCAACACAGACTATCTTTCTTCTATGTTTATTTTCTCTAAGAACAAGATTCATTTTATTATTTTCACTTGTTGTGTTCTTAGGCTTTTACATTTCATTTCTAATGTCATATTTATGATATCATTAGAATTATGTGATGCTAAAATTTCAGGTAGTAGTCACTTTCTAGACCTGACTTTGTGAATACAGCACTTTGAGAAAATAGTAGTAACAGCTTGACTGAATGCAGTAGCCACTTAACTGAGTGAGGCAGCTGGGATAGGGAGGCCAAATACTATTCCACAGCAACTTCCAGCCAATTTTCACCACCTTTCCAGGACAGGTATCACATATCCTTTTGTCTAGGTAGTGTGGAGGAAACACAGTGAGCCCGAATAAATCACCGGGGAAAAAATAAAGAACACTCAAGAATATAGTCTACACTAACTGAATGCTACAGAGATCCAAGAACTGGATGGGAAACCAACCAGGGTGTACCCAGTTTCTTTCCACAGATTAGAATTAGGCCAGCAGACGAGGCCCAATAATTATAATTGAAACCGGATATAATACTGAGGACAATGTATGATACAGTGGCACAGCCAGGAGATAGATAATTATTTAGAGATAATATGTAAATAATCTTGTAATTGTACTGCATTGATTGTTGTATGTTATTACATGTATAATCAATACTTCCATTTATATATATAATAAATGATGAAAATTACAGGTTGTTTTCTCTTTTGAGAGTTCTCTTGTCATAGTAAAATCGTTGTAAGCAATTACCCTAGATTAATTATTTAGTTGATAGAGGAGAGGCAAGGAACCACCCCTAAAGACATTTGGGATACTCAGTAAAAATTTCATTGCTTTCCTGGAAGTATTCCTTGGTTCTCCAAAACTCTATTTAATGGTCTCAAATCATTGAGCCAGTAACACCTACATTAATTTTAACGGGCAGGATCACATTGAGAAAGAGGAACTGAAGACCCTTGATCTCTTTGGGGTTGAGCCATCAACTATTTATCCGACAGAGATGCAGGAGGGAGTTCCAGTAGATTACATAAGAAGAGTCACTGATGTGATCCTGTGAGATGCAGAAGAGAGTTCCAGTAGATTACATAAGGAGAGTCACATCAACATACATTTGCGAACAAGCATTTTCTTGCTTGAGGATCCACAAATCTAAGAATAGGTCATTATTGTCGTACTGCAACTTGCATGCTGTCATGCGAATTTCAACAATTAAACTTTCTCCAGATTTCAAGAATGTTGTCAACGATTGCAATCAGTTACATATATCTCATTAGAAATCAACAATAGTAGTGACAATGCAGTTGGTTTGTGTCTAAATTAAAGCCATGTAATTTAATTTTTAAAAATATAATTTAAAACAATTTAAATCTTGTTAACAAATTAGTAAATGATTTTGTCCATATTGTAAAATATAATGTATAAATGTATAAGTAAAATAAAATTGCAATAATTAGTTATTTATACTGTTTAGTAACCTATGTTTTATATTATTATTTCTCATTTCCTCTACAGGACTTTGCAGCCACCATCAGCATCTTTCAGCTGATTGTTGATTTCTTGGCAGGATTACGTTCAGTAGTTTGCCATTGCTTTCTGAGCGACCGACTCACATACCCAGTATTTACCAAAGCGGTGAGAACCGCTACCGAATCTCGCGCAGTTTCGTTCCTTACGTGGATATACGGGATTAAGGAGAAAGTCGTTAATCTCTAGGCCAAGGAGTCGGCTTAATAACTTATTAATAATTCATAATTACTTATTGTGATAGGTTGTTGTAAACAAAGTCCCCCAATAGCTTTACATTTGTCAATGTGGCTTACATACAAAGTTTGCCCACCTATGCTAATTTGGTTTATTTTGCAGATGGTTCTTCTTCTGTGTTTTCGTCATGCGGTGTCCTTACTACATAAATATTATGAACAAGAGAGAGAGGGATGTGTGTGGTTTATTCACTGTTCAGTTTTTGTGGCCCTAGGAGGCCAGTAAAAAAATGTCTTGTCATCGATGATGACCCGATCCTTAGGCAAGAAAGTAACGTTACATTGAAAGTATGCAAATAAAGTTTAAAAATTAAACATATAACTGAATAGTTGACTACAAAATGTAAGTATTTAAAAATTAGAAACATTTTTTTATAAGATATATAAAAGTATTATACCTGTAATTAACATACTTTACTTAGAAATTAACATTTTTAATTTTCAATATAATTTCAGAGAATTTGAAAAGTCACTTAATGACATTATATCATTTATATTTTTATCTTTTTAAAATAGAAGTAACTTCCCCTCTAACAATATTAGATGTTTATGTCCCCTATTCATTGCTTATCTAAGTGCTTTTCTTTTAGATGTCTTGAATGCTGTTGTTGTGATTTTTATTTTCTCTTTTTCTGTCACTGTCCAGGTTTGGCATTGGTAACGTAGAGTTGGTAGGCAGATTGTGTTAAAAAGTGCTTTCTTAGTAGTTATTGATACATGTTTGTTCTTTAGTATCGGTGCCATTTGTCCAATGAGTTGGTTGCCTAATTGAATCTATTTTCGATCTCGTCTTCACGATATTATACTTCCTAGGTAATTGAAACTCTTTAATTGTTTCAAGGGATGTTCGTTTAGGTAAATTGTTGTTGTTGTTGTTGTTGTTGTTGTTGTTTTTCCTTCTTCTTTAGTTATAGTCATTATCTCTGTTTTATAATTATATAAAAACTATAATTATACTAATTTTCATGTTATGTTCCCTACACATTTCGTTTAGGCTATTCATGTGGTCTTGTAATTCAGCTTTTGGTTTTAATATTAGTGCTTGGTCGTCCGGAAACAGGAGTTCTCTAATGGTGTAATTTGCAGATGGGTCTTCTTCTGTGTTTTTGTCATGCGGTGTTCTTGCGGTCTCTGCTTGGCTGGTTTATTTATATATGTTGTCTATATATGTTACGAACAAGAGAGGGGACAGGAGAAGGGTGTGTGTGGTTAATTTCCTGTTCATGGTTTTTTTTTTTTTTCAAGTTGCACATTTAAATATAATAATGAAGAAAGTAATAATGCTGATAGTAATAATAATAATAATAATAAGAAGAAGAAGAACAAGAACAAGAACAAGAACAAGAAGAAGAAGAAGAAGAAGAAGAAGAAGAAGAAGAAGAAGAAGAAGAAGAAGAAGAAGAAGATATTAAATACTCTTTAATAAATAATAATAATTTATTGACGTTACAAAGAATTAAAAGTCACAATATCAAAAGATAAACCATACATACTCGTAATCCATTGTTTAATAATGCATATTTTCTATTTGTGTATAAATTCCAGGAGATGAAAGAAAACTTTCAACATTACAAAACACAGGAGTTGTTTCCCGTATAAGGTTTGTCGTGACCGATTCCATCATTAAGTGCCTTGCCAGCTGGCGTAGGCGTTCATGGCTCTCCACAGATCTCGGTCTCTGATATTCTTGATCACCTCTGCTGATGATATTTCTCAATGCCACTATCGCAATCCACCCATCATCATTTCCCTTGGTCTGCTTCTCTTCCCCTTGATCTTTCCAGTTGTCACGATGCTTTCTAATGTCTCTCTTCTCATCACATGACCAAAGAAAGCTGTTTGTCTCTTTCTTATTGTTGTATATAATGTTCCAGTTTCATTAGCGCTTTCAGGCAATTGTTGTTAGTTGCTCTGACAGTCCAAGGAATTCGCAACATTCGTTTCAAAAACCACACCTCTGTTGCTTCTTAAGTTCTTCCTAATTTCACTGCCATACAGCAAGACCGGTTCTATACAGCATTTCAGCACTCTCTTTCTTACATTCATTGATAGTGACGTGTTGCATAAGATACTCTTCATTTTCTGAAATGTGGCTTTTGTGACATAATTAGCTCCCTTAAATAGACAGTGCAGATTCTGAAAATTTATTAAACAACACAAATACACCTTGGAAATGTGTGCAACGTTGGAGAGGAGGTTACCTTGACTTTATTATAATAACATATTACTGAACATACTGGAAAGCAAGATCCGAGGCAAGAGAAGAAGATGGTGTAATAGTAAAACTGCTGATATATAATCTCACATAGAAGATGGTGTAATAGTAAAACTGCTGATATATAATCTCACATTGAAGATGGTGTAATAGTAAAACATCTCACTTGTATGTTTGGCACTCATAGACGTAGAAGAAAGAAAGAGAGACCAGAGGACACACTAGACAACATAACAATTGACAGTTATAGTTACACCATCGGGATTCGAACCTGTCACCTCCAAATGACGACAGCGCCTCGCTGCAGGAACAAGCATACTACGGCACATGACCAACCAGACACACTTTGGTCTTAAGAATGCGACGTTCTGTAAAAGACATGCTTCTAACTTTTTGTGTGTTTTTCTTGTATATATCTATAAATATGATATGTGTCGTTTAGTTCGATTTCTGCAAAAACACAGTCTCTATTGACACCGACAAATTCTATTAAATGCTTGGCTCATGTAAATCTTTCGGCATAATTTCCTGCAACAGACTGAAATTCTTCGGCAGGCAGAGTGTCAAACTTTCAGGAATACTCTGAGCTACTTCGCGATGTGCACTTTCCTTTACTTGAAATCCTTCTATAACAATTTTTTTTCCTCCTTTCTCTGTTTGCCATATGGAATGTAGGATGTGAGCATTGATCTGTGCAATTTCAAAGATCTAGTAGTAGATATTCTTCCACCACGTAATGGTTTTCCTATCATGGATATTATAATATCCAACCATTTGGTCCATTCTGTCGCAGCCATTCATCGCCGTGTTATTTTCATGGAGACCATCTTCAGCTTGCTTTGCGGTTTTCGCAATCCGCTCTCAACAGTTCTAACTACAGACTTGGTAGAGACAACAATGCATGGTTTTTTTAGCTTTGTTTAGCCCTTCCACCAAATAATCATATCATCAATGGACACATTTTCAAATGGGTAAAATGCTTCCTGGATATTCTTCAGAGTCAACAAGAGGATAAATTTTTTTTTTTTTGGGGTACCCTCAGGTTGACATACATGAAACATGGTGTGATAAATATATTATAATTTTCTAATTGATTACTGGGAAACGTAGTGGCAGTGCCACATACCAAGGAGTATATAAATGTGCACTTGTACACCGGTAGTCTTTGATACATGGTCTTGGATCAAGTCCCATAGCAATAATGACAGACGTAAACTTCAGCCATTCGTGCTTCATTGTCAAACACTCAGCTGTTGACGAACATTCACTGGTTTTTCTTTATCACCACGTGCTAAAACTTTAGACACAACTAAAACTACTTTCTAAATATTCACATTCACATATTATTATAAACAATAATCTAGCTTGATCTCTAGTCATACTACGTGGACGCAAACTGGTGGGCGTTTCCATTGTGAAAAACCAAAACAAACAAATTAACACTACCTTAAAACTAAAAATTCACAAGAATCCAAAATTAGAAAACGATTGACCGCTCAAAGATGGCGTAGAGATCTTTCGGCTGTACTACTTATTAGTTTACGGTAACTTAAAATTCCGAAACGGAGCAGAAATATGTGAAATAAACCACTGATCATTTTGTGGGACGAAAAGGGCGGACTGCCATTACAGCAAATCCATTCTGTCCACAGATGGGCGCACGGTAGCGAAAGAGTTAAACTAACAAATCAAAAACAACAGAAACACTACACTTACATAGGTTAAACTAACAAATCAAAAACAAAACACTACACTTACATAGGTTAAACTAACAAATCAACAACAACAGAAACACTACACTGACATAGGTTAAACTAACAAATCAAAAACAAAACACTACACTTACATAGGTTAAACTAACAAATCAGAAACAACAGAAACACTACACTTACATAGGTTAAACTAACAAATCAAAAACAAAACACTACACTTACATAGGTTAAACTAACAAATCAAAAACAAAACACTACACTTACATAGGTTAAACTAACAAATCAAAAACAAAACACTACACTTACATAGGTTAAACTAACAAATCAAAAACAAAACACTACACTTACATAGGTTAAACTAACAAATCAAAAACAAAACACTACACTTACATAGGTTAAACTAAAAAATCAAATACAAAACACTACACTTACATAGGTGAAACTAACAAATCAAAAACAAAACACTACACTTACATAGGTGAAACTAACAAATCAAAAACAAAACACTACACTACATAGGTTAAACTAACAAATCAAAAACAAAACACTACACTTACATAGGTTAAACTAACAAATCAAAAACAAAACACTACACTTACATAGGTTAAACTAACAAATCAAAAACAAAACACTACACTTACATAGGTTAAACTAACAAATCAAAAGCAAAACACTACACTTACATAGGTTAAACTAACAAATCAAAAACAAGACACTACACTTACATAGGTTAAACTAACAAATCAAAAACAAAACACTACGCTTACATAGGTTAAACTAACAAATCAAAAACGAAACACTACACTTACATAGGTTAAACTAACAAATCAAAAACAAAACACTACACTTACATAGGTTAACCTAACAAATCAAAAACAAAACACTACACTTACATAGGTTAAACTAACAAATCAAAAACAAAACACTACACTTACATAGGTTAAACTAACAAATCAAAAACAAAACACTACACTTACATAGGTTAAACTAACAAATCAAAAACAAAACACTACACTTACATAGGTTAAACTAACAAATCAAAAACAAAACACTACACTTACATAGGTTAAACTAACAAATCAAAAACAAAACACTACACTTACATAGGTTAAACTAACAAATCAAAAACAAAACACTACACTTACATAGGTTAAACTAACAAATCAAAAACAAAACACTACACTTACATAGGTTAAACTAACAAATTAAAAACAAAACACTACACTTACATAGGTTAAACTAACAAATCAAAAACAAAACACTACACTTACATAGGTTAAACTAACAAATCAAAAACAAAATACTACACTTACATAGGTTAAACTAACAAATCAAAAACAAAATACTTACATAGGTTAAACTAACAAATCAAAAACAAAACACTACACTTACATAGGTTAAACTAATAAACCAAAAACAAAACACTACACTTACATAGGTTAAACTAACAAATCAAAAACAACAGAAACACTACACTTACATAGGTTAAACTAACAAATCAAAAACAACAGAAACACTACACTTACATAGGTTAAACTAACAAATCAAAAACAACAGAAACACTACACTTACATAGGTTAAACTAACAAATCAAAAACAACAGAAACAATACACTTACATAGGTTAAACTACTAAATCAAAAACAACAGAAACACCACACTTACATAGGTTAAACTAACAAATCTAAAACAACAGAAACACTACACTTACATAGGTTAAACTAACAAATCAAAAACAACAGAAACACTACACTTACATGGGTTAAACTAACAAATCAACAACAACAGAAACACCACACTTACATAGGTTAAACTAACAAATCAAAAACAACAGAAACACCACACTTACATAGGTTAAACTAACAAATCAAAAACAACAGAAACACCACACTTACATAGATTAAACTAACAAATCAAAAACAACAGAAACACCACACTTACATAGGTTAAACTAAAAAATCAAAAACAACAGAAACACTACACTTACATAGGTTAAACTAACAAATCAAAAACAACAGAAACACCACACTTACATAGGTTAAACTAACAAATCAAAAACAACAGAAACACTACACTTACATATGTTAAACTAACAAATCAAAAGCAACAGAAACACCACACTTACATAGGTTAAACTAACAAATCAAAAACAACAGAAACACCACACTTACATAGGTTAAACTAACAAATCAAAAACAACAGAAACACTACGCTTACATAGGTTAAACTAACAAATCAAAAACAAAACACTACACTTACATAGGTTAAACTAACAAATCAAAAACAACAGAAATACTACACTTACATAGGTTAAACTAACAAATCAAAAACAACAGAAACACTACACTTACATAGGTTAAACTAACAAATCAAAAACAACAGAAACACTACACTTACATAGGTTAAACTAACAAATCAAAAACAACAGAAACACTACACTTGCATAGGTCAAACTAACAAATCAAAAACAAAACACTACACTTACATAGGTTAAACTAACAAATCAAAAACAAAACACTACACTTACATAGGTTAAACTAACAAATCAAAAACAAAACACTACACTTACTTAGGTTAAACTAACAAATCAAAAACAAAACACTACACTTACATAGGTTAAACTAACAAATCAAAAACAAAACACTACACTTACATAGGTTAAACTAGCAAATCAAAAACAAAACACTACACTTACATAGGTTAAACTAACAAATCAAAAACAAAACACTACACTTACATAGGTTAAACTAACAAATCAAAAACAACACACTACACTTACATAGGTTAAACTAACAAATCAAAAACAACACACGGATGAACGAAGAAGAAGAAGAAGAAAAACAACACACTACACTTACATAGGTTAAACTAACAAATCAAAAACGACAGAAAAAGTTCTTTATTTACAAATTCAACCCTAACTTCAGGGACAGCTGTGTTCACACAATCATTGATGCATAAAACTCAAAATTGCAGACCTCAAATATTAACAATAGTTGGTCCCTAGCAAATTACCTGACCTCTGCTCTCTAGGCCAAGTCTATAGAGTACATCAAGATCCACAATCAAATGCTCACACACTTAAGGTTAGTAGAACTCGGCAATTAACAAAAGATAGTACACTTTCACACGAAGAACTTTGAAGCAGACAAAAGACACTTTATACGGACGACTTTACAATAGTTGTAACACGAACACAAATATTTTCGACATCAACATAAACATGAGTTTCGACACCAGCCTAAACCCAGGAGAGCTCAGACACTACAGTCATTAGCCACACGGTTTTAGATATAAACAAACGCTGTCTACAAATCAACTATTCAAAAGATGGCTATCTTCCGACATCTCTAGCCCCCTAGAGATAGACGGGCTGTAGACACACGCAGAACAGTTGGATCACCATTGTCTTAGCTGTGTTTAATGCGGTGTTCGGGTATTTCTCCTTTAACCAACCAATTCTGAACATGCCAGCTTGGCGATGATAGTTCATCTCCGTCCTCCTAGTTTTTTTCTGTCGTCCTTGACAAATGCTTATGTAAGTGCAAGTGTAAGTGCAAGTCAGCACCGTACTAACTATCCCTTTTAAAACTAACATCTAGTTTGGGCCAATTAAAATTACTAGTCGTCAGTGACCACATGAAAAAGCATAATCATTATCAACAAAGTAAGAAATCAAACCTACCCATAAACATTCATGAAAATTACCAATCCACTTACTACAGGAACATATTACAAAGGGACATCTAAATATAAAGAAACAAAATAAAATATTGTTTAACAAACAACTTCTGAAATCCCCATCCATTAGATTACCAACAGCATTCTGCGGAAATGCAAGATATATAAAAGAAAAATACAAAAAACGTTAGAAGCATGTCTTTTACAGAACGTCGCATTCTTAAGACCAAAGTGTGTCTGGTAGGTCATATGCCGTAGTATGCTTGTTCCTTCAGCGAGGCGCTGTCGTCATTTGGAGGTGACAGGTTCGAATCCCGATGGTGTAACTATAACTGTCAATTGTTATGTTGTCTAGTGTGTCCTCTGGTCTCTCTTTCTTTCTTCTACTCCTATGAGTGCCAAACATACAAGTGAGATGTTTTACTATTACACCATCTTCTTCTCTTGCCTCGGATCTTGCTTTCCAGTATGTTCAGTAATATGCTATTATAATGAAGTCAAGGTAGCCTCCAACGTTGCACACATTTCCAAGGTGCATTTGTGTTGTTTCATAAATTTTCTGAATCTGCACTGTCTGTTTAAGGGAGCTAATTATGTCACAAAAGCCACATTTCAGAAAATGAAGAAGATCTTATGCAACACGTCACTATCAATGTAAGAGAGTGCTGAAATGCTGTATAGAACCGGTCTTGCTGTATGGCAGTGAATCTTGGAATGACACTCAACATACTACAGTGGAATGTTGAAGGAGCTTATAACAAGAAAGTCTCCCTAACACAGCGTCTTCATAAAGATAGAATAGATGTGGCATGTATTCAAGAGACACACCTCAATGCCAATCGCAAATTCTCAGTCAGAGGATACCAGGCCACACGTTTTGACCGCGAAGGACACAAAGGAGGAGTTCTAATACTTACACGAAATACAATATCTTGCAGCGAAGTATCTGTGATCTCTGACAACCAAACGGAAATTATAGGTGTTGATATAATGATAAAGGATGTGAAAATAAGAATTTACAATCTGCATAGCATAGCAGATAAGGACCTTACACTCTCAAAGATGAAAATAACTGACATAAACTGCATTATTGTCGGAGACTTTAATAGCCGTTCAGAAAGATGAGGATACCCAGATACTGATAAAAGAGGAGATGAAGTGGAGGACTGGGAAATAGACTCAAATCTCCATCTACTCAACAAAGCAGAAGACACACGGAGCTTCTACTCCAGAAGATGGCTTACCACTTCTACTCCAGACTTAGCTTTCTGCACAGGAGACATCCTCCACAAAATCGATCGCCATGTGCTTGACCAATTAGCAGGTAGTGACCACAGACCAATCAAGCTTGTAATGAATATGGAGTAAGTTGAAGATGCCAGGAAGACAGCAGAGAGAGAACCAATCAACTGAAGCAAACATCTCTCTCAAAGCCATCTCAGCAAAATATAAGAGAACAGTAAATCAAATAACAAGAGATTGTTGGAGGGAAAAAACAGAAAACCTGAATTTTGACAGGGATGGAAGCAAACTATGGAAACTAGTGAAAGCCATGAACAATGAAAGACCTAGAAACAAACAAATAACAATTAAACAAGGAAATGCCTTGCTTACAGGAAAAAAGGCTGCAAATGCACTAATGGAACACTATGCCAGTGCAAACCACATTGATATTACAACCGAACAGAAGAAAGCAATCAAAGACAAACAGATACATCATAGTAATACAGAGACAGCAGCAGAATATATGTTGGCAAATCTAACAATGGAAGAAATGGAACAGGCAATGAATACCCTAAAAAAGAAGAAATCACCTGGAAAGGATGGAATCACAAATGAAATGCTAATAGCACTAGGCACTAAGGCAAAAGAGAAACTACTAGCAGTCCTAAATTACAGCTGGAAGAGAGGAATAGTCCCACAGGCATGGAAGGAAGCTGTACTAATACCAGTCCCAAAGAAAGGAAAAGAGCTGGAAGAAGCAAATGGCTATGGACCTATCAGTCTACTTAGCTGTGTAGGAAAATTAATGGAACGCATTATCAATGGCAGGCTAACATGGCACCTGGAAGAAAACAAACTCTTAACATCACACCAAGCAGGATTCAGAAAGTACAGATCCACTGAGGATCAAATAACCTATATAGCTCAGGAAATAGAGGATGCTTTCCAAGAGAAAAAAACACACATTAGCGATCTGGATAGATTTAGAAAAAGCATTTGATAAAGTATGGAAGGAAGGACTGAAAGTAAAACAGCAATAAATGCATGTTTGTGGGAACATGTATAAATGGATCATCCACTACCTTGAGAACAGAACTGCCAGGACAAAAGTACAAGGACAAACCAACAAAATGAAGCTGTTGGAGCATGGTGTCCCCCAAGGAGGAGTTCTTTCACCAACATTATTCCTAGCATATATAAATGACTTCACAGAAAATTTTCCAGCCAGAGTACACACATCCTCCTTTGCAGATGACCTAGCCATATGGACATCTGAAGAATATATTAGTACAGCTAACAGCAGAATACAGCAAGCCTTATTAGCGCTAGAGGACTGGTCAAAATCATGGCTAATGAAGATAAGTGAGGAGAAAACAACATGCACAGTGTTCTCCCTCTCAAATAAACTCAGCAACCTAAGCTGGTATTGAATGGAAAAAATATTGCGCCATGAAGAAAATCCAAACTATCTGGGAGTCACCTTTGATCGTCGCCTGACATGGATGACACAGGTTGAGAAAAATCGAACAAGAGCAAGGCAAAGAATGGCAATCATGAAAAAGCTTGCTGGTACAACGTGGGGAACAGATGAAAAAGTTCTCAAGAAGTTATATACTGGACGGGTGAGGCCAGTACTGGAATATGGCATTGCAGCTTGGGCAACAGCAGCTAAGTCAAACTTTAACAAAATAATTAGAGCCCAAAATCAAGGAATGCAAATCATAACTGGAAGCCTGAAGACAACATCTGTTAATGAATTAGAAAAGATCACTTGTTTACAACCAATGCAGGATAGAAGAGATAGCAAAGCCCAGCAACAAGCTGAAAAACTTAGAAGATTGACAGACCACCCTATGTATAGCAGGTTTAATGGTTTTGGAAAGGGAGGACTGAAGGGTAGCAATTTTGTAACAACTGCAAAACAAAAGATTAGGGCAGATCCTATACTTAACATATCAACAGTCAAACCCATTTACAATGCAGACAAGTTCCCAGCTTGGAGACAGCAGCAACTGCCTGAGATGATAGAAAACATTCCTGGTTTTGAGAAAAAGAACACTCAGAATGAAACCGAAAGAAGAAAAATAACCCTAAACTACATAAAAGAACATTACCCAAGCAGCAATTGGACCCATGCATATACAGATGGATCAGCCAAAAATTCAATAGAAAATAGAGGAGGAGGAATTCTCCTAAATTTAAAAAATGGAATGAAAAAAACACAGTCAGTGGCAACTGGCAAATTTTCAAGTAACTTCAAAGTGGAGGTTGAGGCTTTGAAAACTGCAGCAGAAATGCTCTTGATGGAGGAAAATAAAAAGAAGCAAATAGCTATCTTCACAGATGCAAAGTCAGCTGTCTCAATACTGAAGAGCAAAAACAGCACAGAACTATCTGACCTAAGAGCAGCACTCCATGGTCTATGCCAGAAATAAAAAAAAAGTTTTAATACAGTGGATCCCATCACATTGCAGTATACCTGGAAATGAAGAGGCTGACAGACTAGCAAAAGAGGGTGGACGACTACCACAGCCTGACATAGACATAACCTATAATGAGGCAAAGAGGTTTATAAAAAGCACTTATAGAGCCAAATGGGAATCAGAACATCCAGGCCACCGGAAGGATGATGCATATTACAAACTCGACCAAAGAGAACAAGTAGCAATCTTCAGACTCCGCACAGGACATAACAGGCTGAAATACCACTTGTTCAATAAACTAAAGATAGGAGATACCGATGAATGTAATTGTGGAACTGGTAAAATGACAGCTAAACATTTGCTGCAGGTGTGCCCAATATATGCGGAACAGAGAAAGATATTTTGGCCCACACCTGCTTCATTTGAGGACAAGCTCTATGGACACATCAACCAGCTCAAGTTAACTGCAGCTTACTTTAACTACATTCAGGTTGATATTTAAAGGTGCACGAAGAAGTATTTAGACTGCCACACTTCACACCACAGGCATGTCGGTAACACAAGCCTCCCAGAGGCATGAAATGGAATATTGCTTGGATAGCAAATCCATTACGTGGAAAGTCCCAATCAAAAGCTCACTGTGTGGGCTTCATAAAAGGTGGAAAAAGTGTCCTAGTGGCGCGAAATGGAATATTGCTTGGATAGCAAATCCGTTACGTGGAAAGTCCGAATCAAACGCTCACTGTGTGGGCTTCATAACAGGTGGAAAAAGTGTCCTAGTGGCACGAAAAGGAATATTGCTTGGATAGCAAATCCATTACGTGCTAAGTCCGAATCGAAAGCTCACTGTGTGGATGTCATCTGCAGACTGCATTCTTCTGGTTTCCGGAGGAACAGCCTGTGGTGAACGTAAGGCCCAATATACGAAAGTGAGGCTAAGCAGCCATGTGCTGGACGTGATGATTCCTTGGGTGAGCCCAGTACCAGAGCGCTGTGTGTTGGCTCTGCAATTATGGAAGCCTCCTTGGATGGCGGGGAATGCCCATGGTCTGCCCCTGCCTTCCCTTGAGAGCCTACCAGGATGCCTTTGGCTGTTCTATATGGGCCAGCTGGGATGGGGGATAACACCACAACAGTGAGAGTCAAACGTCCTAAGAAACCCCCGGGAAGGTTAACCCGGTTAACAAATGCCCGCAGAAGTCGGATGTGTCGCCCTAACGGAGCAAGAACGCAGCTCTGCTGTAAACAGGCACAACGCAATCACGTCCGGAAAAAAAAACTCCGGATGAACGCAGAAGAAGAAGAATCTTAGAATGTAAATGAACAAATTAGGAAGAATTTAAGAAGCAACAGAGATGTGGTTTTTGAAACGAATGTTGCGAATTCCTTGGACTACCAGAGTAACTAACAACGATTGCCTGAAAGCGCTAATGAAACTGGAACATTATATACAACAATAAGAAAGAGACAATGTCAACGTGTTAGATAGGACATAGATAGGACAGGAGACAGAATAAGGGGTAAGGACAGATAGGACGTAGATAAGGACCTCTACTAGGAAGTAGATAGGATAGAGACAGACCGCATGGGATAACTTAGGACAGTTATAAGACAGGACTTAGATGAGGACACGGACGTGTCATATCTAGGACATCAGCGGGATTAACCCCGAGAATGGGGCGGGGGATGCGAGTTCACGGGACAACACCCGTAAACAGAGTTAGCAGAAGGACAACCCAGTGTTGAAACAGACAGGACTACTGTACTATGTGACGAGTGGGACAGCACGAGGTTTTGCTGACCGCACGAAGTTTAGTACGTCAAGGGCAGCGACTGGACTGAGGTTATGGAGACAGGACCCGACAGTCTTCCAGACAGGACGTGTGATTGTTTTCCGAAAGCCACTGTGTAGTTTACAAGAGCGCATGTTATAATTCGCGAGTGTGAGATTGTATTTGAGTATGTACGGGTTGTTGTGAGGAAAGGCGACATGTATGTTTAAGCGGGCAATTACCGCCTGATCGTATGTATGTAAAGATAGCAGGTTTGCCTGAAATAAAATAGATTGTCCATTCACACATGAAGTTTCGTTGAGGTGTGAATGAAGTGGTGCGTGTGCCTGGATGCAATTTGAGTTGTTGACAGGCAGCCCAATATGGTGTCAGACGTTCGAATGAATTCACAGCTTGCATGAATGACCAAACAAGAATGTTTAAATATAATTATGATGAATGTTTCAGATCAGAAAGTAAGAGCGAAATAGTAAGTTGTACGTGAGTGTAGAGTTTGCAGAACTGAAAGAAAGATTAAGAGTGTGCGCAAAGTGTTAAAACGCATGAAATTGTGATCACTATATTATGTAAATTATGTGCACAAATATGTTTCAGTTGATGTCCAAGCCAGTGAAGACTACACGACACAGACAATATGACAACAGACACGACGACAGACACATATAATATTATTTTGTATTTCAGCATTCCTGTCGGAAGAGACTACTAGACAGACAATTTGTACATTCTATAGTCAATATCTTCGTTGAGTATTAATTGTTTTTGCTCTATACACCAGAGAGCAGAGTAAAAGTGTTCCTAACATACCGTGTGTGTG
Organism: Cepaea hortensis; assembly: GCA_963921405.1. Lineage (NCBI taxonomy): Eukaryota > Metazoa > Mollusca > Gastropoda > Stylommatophora > Helicidae > Cepaea > Cepaea hortensis. The sequence continues at coordinate 149,044,275 of OY992879.1, forward strand.
ACAAGGAAGATCCAATAGATAACTCCGAAGAGCTGCATGAAAAGTTGAAAGTTTCAAAACCATCAGATAAGTATCCTATCGTTTTGACTTTATGGTTTAATGCAGCATCTTTTTTTTTTGTTTGATTTTTCTGAATGCTGTAAATTGGATACTGTATTTTGTCCAACATTGTAAATTGTCATGTGTATTTTTATTGAACAGTGTAAATGCTACTAGTGTGTAAGATAACTGTTAACAATGTCAACATTAAAGGAATGTATAGAAGCTGGGAAAGACCTGGGATATAGTGGCGCCAAATTGGAACAGTGGGCAGATACGAAATATAAAGAACATACAGATAAAGTAGCAGCAATTGAAAAAGAGGTTAGAGATAGGAAGGCAGCAATTGAGAAAGAGGAGAGAGATAGGAAGGCAGCTGCAGAGAAAGAGGCGAGAGTACAGGAACGAGGTCATAAAAAAGAGCTAGCAGAGTTGGCGGAAGCGAACAAGATAAAACAGCTAGAATTAGCTGAAGCCACCAAATTAAAGGAACTAGCAGATGCCACCAAACTGAAAGAGTTGGCGGAAGTGACCAAACTTAAACAGGTAGAAATTGAGGCACAGACCCAGTTTAAAATGAAGGAACTGGAGGTAGAGTCCCATGTGCACATTGCAGCTACTAAGTTGAAAAGTAGAGAGGAGGAAAATAAGTATAGCAAATACAAAGGCATAGTAAAACCCTTTTGCCAAGGGGAGTCAAATTCTACCTGCACCGAAAATGTAGAGTTTCAGTTAAAGTTCCAAGAAATACCAAGGGAACACTGGGCCATGATATACATGAAGAACTTGTCCGGGGAGCCTTTGAAGGTAAAGATTCTATTCCCCAAGAATTAAGGAATGACTACGATTATATTCACAATCGTATTATGCAGCATTTTCTGTTAGATGCTGTCTTAAAGTGCCTGTCCTCTAAATCCCACGGGACCGTACACTCAAAGCAACTCAGACTGAACTCGTCAAGAACAGATCAGAACAACAAAACATGTTCTATCTTACCAACAGGATCATGAACATATGGCAGACTCAAATTGAGCAAGCGAAAGACGTACTTTTATTCCACCGCAGGACAAAAGATATAACTCTTGTAGAAACATGAGCTGATCCCTATACGCAGGATCGGCGCTCACTTAAATAACATCTACTTACGAGCTCCGAGTCCAGCTCGCTGCCCTTGAGGCTTAATTCTCCAAATCCTCAGTTCAACTGATTAAATAAAAGTCTAGGTATCCGCACCCGGTCTTTCTACTGTTGTGTTGTCTTTAATATATTCCTCTCCGGACTCCCAGCTGCTTCATCACGAAATTACCGCCTCCAGATGTCACCTTCACACGGAGCCTTTTATAAACACATCCTTTAGAATCCACGAATTCACAGCGTCCCCCGTTGCCGTCCAATGACGTTGTTTTCCTTTCCTTGGTTTCTCATATTTGTCGTCCAGTTTTGTGACTGTCTGGGAAAATCCAGTAAGGTCTCTTCTTTATACTTGGTGGCGCATGTTCCGTTATGTGGCATAATGCCCCCTCCCAGATAAAAAAAATTATTTATAATTTTTTCCTTTATATCTGTATATCTGTACGACTATCACAACAATTTTTTTTTTAACTACAACTGAATAGCACTTGGTTTTACCCCCTTATCTACCCTTAAAAAAAATAAAGCTACATAACGGGCACGCCCACCTGTCCAAACCCTCCGTTGGACGTCGTGTGGCTGATCATGGGCAATCAGACCAACTAATAAACATATTAGTCCCTACCTTGTCATAATAGACAAGTGTGTCCTAACTCTAGGTTTTACCATGAGTTTAGGACGAGGGTAATAATGAGGTTTTCCATGTAACCATTTTTGTTGTAGTTGATCCTTGTTGTCCTTGTTTGGTACCATACATCTATTTCTTTTCCTGAAATTTATCTCCATGGGTAGGGTGACTTATACGCTTTCCGCCTTGAGAATCCATTGATCCTTTTCCTGTGGATATTTTAAGAATGTCGCTTGATTGTATCTATTCTTTTGCTCCTTCTGTGCAGCTTAATCCATCTAATATAATATTAATTAATCTAACAACATTGTTAATGTAAGTACATAATTAATATCATAGAATTAAATATTTATACTAATACCAATTTACAAATACTTCTTAATAATTCTAATTATTTGAATTTAACAATCAATTAATGAATAACTGTTCCAAGTTCGTGTCATAATATAAAACAAAATACTTGGCTTGGCCATTGAATGCACAATGAATGTTCAAATCACGCGTCTCTTGTGAAGTTCTTATTCCGAGTATTGTCTTCACTCACGCTGTCAATAGAAAATCGGTAACATATGTACCTAATTGACTAAATTCTATTTGTAATAACAATCTATTAATATTTAGTTGATTCTTATAGCACTGCTCCCTCAATTAGGCGCCATCTGAATATATCTTTATCGACTTTCTTAATAACTTATGAAAGAACAGAACATTAATATATATAACTAATTAACTTATAACAAAGATCTGCCCTTCTATTCAACTATAATCGACTGAGAATGTCAGCAAGATTATTATCCTTTCCAGGAATGTGACAGATGTCAAATTCATAGTCTTGTAATAGTAATGACCATCTATGTATTCTAGAATTCTTCGGATGACCCGATTTGAAAATTTGTAACGGTTTGTTATCCGACAGAACCAGAAATTTCCTACCTAGTAAGTATCTAGAGAACTTCTCAATACTTTCAATTAAAGCTAGAGCCTCTAATTCAGTAACAGCATAATTTCTTTGAGTTTCAGATAGCTTTTTACTGAAATAAAGAATAGGATGTAGTTTCCCTTCATGCAATTGAAGTAATACAGCTGAGATAGCATGTAAACTAGCATCCGTTTGTAAAACAAAATCTTTTGAAATATCAGGTAATTTCAAAATAGGATATGTACTAAATAAAGTTTTTATTTGTTGTAATAATTTCTCATGATCCTCTGTCCAACTATTTTTATAGGTCTGTAATATAGATATTTTTAAGAAAATAACTCAGAATTATATTCTAATATTATGACTCAACAAGAATAAATCCTTAACCAATTCATCATAATAAAATAACAATATATTTCCTAACAATTATCTGTAAAATAGAGAACTAAAATATTTTTACACACCCAAGTGTGGAGATATGAGATAGTGTGAACACTTTGAACAAATATAGATTTGGATCTAAAAAATTTGGAATTCTAAGTAATAAGACTTAAGACCCTAATGTGTCTGTAATGTATTCTGTGTTAATATGAACCTAACACTTTCATCCCATTTTATTTTTCTTTTATTCTTTCTTTCATTCTATTTCGTTCTCTCTTTCTTTGTTTCAAACCTGTAAAATCTCTCATCTGCACTCATGCCTATATTTGTACATTGTAAATTTGTTGATTGGAACAATGTTATTGTTTTCAGTCTTGTATATCTTCTGTAATGCATACGCTGCAATGCCGTATGTTTGGTAAATGTGTACCAGAAGTACGACAAGTAACCATCAGTGCGTGTAACTTTTGGTCTCTTTTTTGAATGTTTCAAAAATATGTCATTTAAAGACAAATAATTTCGTTTGTTTTGTTTCTGATCATCATTTATGTTCTCGGACGTAGAATCATTTGATGAAGAATGTTTGTTTATTTCTTGTTTATCGATGTGAACACCACTCTTTTCTGTTGCGTTATCACACATTTGTGTTATATCGTTTTCGTTAACAGTTGGTGTAACCTGTTCTATTTGTGTGTTATCTTCTTCTTTATCTTTTTCTTCTTGTGTCACTTCACTTTGGGTACTTATACTTGTGAGTGTCTCATCAGGTTTGCGAATGACGGTTAATTTTTGAATTAACTCTTTGGTATTCGTTCCATAAATGTTTTGTAGTTGTTTTCTTCTTTTCTCTTCTATCAACATTTCTAATCGTTCAACTCTTTCCCCTGCCAAATTCCTAAGGTTTGTCTCAGTCACACCAAACTTCTTACCCATGTCTTTCCAAAATATCTCCTTCTCAATTGCCAATTGTTTCTCTTTAAATTGCATTTCCATAATTAACTTCTCTTTTTCCGCTGCAATCTTTTCGCGTTCCACATTTAATTCTCTTTCTCTAGCCTCCATTCGTTCGCGTTCCAAAACTATCTCATTTTGTCTGATAGCCATCTCTTTTTCTTTCAGTTCTCTCTCAAGAGCCATCTGAAGTTGTTTGGTTTCCTTTTCCGATGCCAATCTTTCCTGTCTTTCCTCCTTCTCACGTGTAGCTTGAAGTTGTCTTTCCTCCTTGTCACGTTTCTGTTGTTCACTGAACTCAAGCTTTGCCCAATTTCGAAGCTCAGCACCAGTTAGACCAGACTTCTCACCCATTTCAAAAAAATATTGCAGCGTAGACATCTTCTCTTAATGTCCTACCTGTAAAATGAGCTATCTGGGTGAAATAAATATGGTCGTAGGCAAGAGAAGAAAAGAATCGACAAAATTGTAATATTATCTCAGATCACTATCACTCGGATAGTACAGTAAATGTTGTATCACAATTGAGCAAATACAACTCAAATAAATTTGTAGTGTCAACTCGAACACCACAAAAAAAATCAATCAAATATCTCTATAATAAACTAAATAAATATACTAGAGAAATAAATATGAAGAAATATATTGAATATACAATATATATGTAACGCAAGACAATTAACAATCATCAAAGATGAATGACGAGTGACGCGAATACATATTATTGTTTACAAACAATAACACATTTTTGTATCCACATTTTAACGGGTAACGCACATACTATACTACTACAGTTATGACAAGACAATCGTATTGTGGTGACGCCCGCGAGATCAGAACAAAAAAAAATTGATAAATAGCGCCTTATTACTAGGATCAATGCTATAATACATCAACAATGCAATTGCTACTGGCCTTTAGTGCATCTCCCGAACGTAGATTAATATTTGAATCGCTCGAGAATTGATATAATTTGAGACTCTCAATTACGTGTTGATAAGTTCCAAACTATACTGGTATCCTGGCTGCATGAAAATATGTGAGGAGTCGTGTAACGATTGTTGCTCCTGCCTTGAGATGATAGTACAATTAACTTGTACTACTTTCACCCTGGACTCAGGAAGTCCGTAACCAACCCATAACACGTAGTTGGCTGTAGTGTAACGACGACGTTTGAATTTTACTGCAGCCTTATTGTGATACGTTTAGGCTGCTGTAGGTATCCGAATGAATGATGCCCACAGTGAAATCAGTAGATCTGCCTGCATCCGGTTCTGGTACCTAAAGTCCAATGTGTGACCGATTCGACTGTGTCTGGTATCACGATGAAAAAAATAGTAATTGTCAATCCGTAAAACGTTCCGATGTGTAACCGCTGAAGTGTAAAGTGAGTAGCCTCCTGACGTGTGTAGTGTATCCGTGTACAGTCAATCAATGTCCAAACGTCAGCGTATTAGAGTACGTTCGTAAATTCAGTTCATAAATGTCGACGTGAGGAGTTCGTGTTCGGTCCCGATTGACCGCGTTGACTTGCTCGATGGTAGAGAAATCCTCGACAATTTCAACAATAATATGTCATAGTGTACGTGTGCGTGTCGTCCTGACGTGTGATGAAGTGTCCGGTATGTGACTAATGTAATGTCCTCAATGACGTAATAAATATGTGTACACTGACCTGGTTGTCATTATGCGTTGATGTATGTAACGTCCAGTTGTAAATATGTTCATATATGTGCAACGTCCAAATAACGCAACATCTTCCTTGTCAATTATGGTGGAGATGAGTGTCCGTGGTGTACGTGCTATCCATCTTGACACATGACGAAGTGTGCATATAAAATGTCGTAATATGTACTAACTCACTTATGTGCCGATAATTCAGACATGAAGTAGTGTCGGCAGCAGATATAATGAACGTATGATGTACATGTAGGTAGTTAAATGCTTTGGCGTTCTGAACCAACAAGTCAAAACATTCTGTGCTGCTCACAGAATTAGGGAATGTCTTTCCACCCACGTAACTATAACTGTGCGTCGGCAGTACACCCCATCATGTGTATATCAGTCCACCGATAAATCTGATAAAATTGTGACAAATGTCTGAGTCTGTAATGAACTTCATAGATTCAGCAAATTTCTCAACATAATGCAACACTTTCGAGCAGTTCCAATTGATCACAGATTCTTGAATACAAATTGTCAATCGTTGTGCTATAGTATAATAGGTTACTGTGGTGTAGAATTGTGGCAGCGCAGTGTTTCTTCAGATCTCACTGCCTACTCACATCGACATAATTCTTTTCAATGTCGACCATGGTGTCAATTGTTTCGTATATCTCTTATGTAACCACCATCTTCTTTTCTCACGTAGACTTATAGTTGTAACTGTATATTCTTTAAATAAATACTGTTCTTAAATAAGTTACACTATTACTAAATGTTCGTTGTTTCTAATATTTTATAGCGCTGTGGTGTGTTCAATAAGGTGGAATGTTTTTGCCCATCTGGTGCAAACTTGATATGATTAATAGATCGCACTTCTTGAACATGATTGAGTTATTATGTATTAATTTTGTACGTACTTACAGTTTTTATGATGTTTTAATTTCACCTGTTATTACTTTATCACAAAATGCTTTTCACTTCATTTATTCTGGGTGTTCTTCCGGCATTTTGGTGACGCGGGTTTTCATGTGCTCCTTCTTTCTTTCTGTGTAGCACGGTGTGGAATGTGCCGCTGGCGCGTAATTTCTTTTATGTTCAGCTATGGAAACTGGCGGGGAATCTGTGTTGACAAACAAACAGTCCAGAGACGACCCCCACGTGTCTTAAAGTGCCTGTCCTCTAAATCCCACGGGACCGTACACTCAAAGCAACTCAAATTGAACTCGTCAAGAACAGATCAGAACAACAAAACATGTTCTATCTTACCAACAGGATCATGAACATATGGCAGACTCAAATTGAGCAAGCGATAGACGTACTTTTATTCCGCCGCAGGACAAAAGATATAACTCTTGTAGAAACGTGAGCTGATCCCTATACGCAGGATCGGCGCTCACTTAAATAACATCTACTTACGAGCTCCGAGTCCAGCTCGCTGCCCTTGAGGCTTAATTATCCAAATCCTCAGTTCAACTGATTAAATAAAAGTCTAGGTATCCGCACCCGGTCTTTCTACTGTTGTGTTGTCTTTAATATATTCCTCTCCGGACTCCCAGCTGCTTCATCACGAAATTACCGCCTCCAGGTGTCACCTTCACACGGAGCCTTTTATAAACACATCCTTTAGAATCCACGAATTCACAGCGTCCCCCGTTGCCGTCCAATGACGTTGTTTTCCTTTCCTTGGTTTCTCATATTTGTCGTCCAGTTTTGTGACTGTCTGGGAAAATCCAGTAAGGTCTCTTCTTTATACTTGGTGGCGCATGTTCCGTTAAGTGGCAGATGCCCCAGGGTATCAAGTTCAGTTTTCACAGTTGAAACCTAAAAGCAATGAAACGTTCATTGACTACGTCTCTCACGTCCAAGACGTATACAATAAGTGGCTGAACGCTGCAAAGATCAATAAGAACTATAAAAAAACCTAGGGATTTAATGATTATGGACAAAATTATTTCTACCATCCCAAGTCCCTTTGCTAAATTTTTACAGCAAGCTGATGTAGATTCTTTAGAGCAGTTAGAGAAACGGGGGTCAGCTTATTTTTCTTCGAATAGGGACATATTTAAATCTAACATAGAAGAGAGTGAGATAGTGGCATTTGCCAACAGTAAACCCCAAAAACCATTCAAAATTAGGGATAAGCAAAAACCCAATCTACCACAGTGCCCATACTGTGGATTTGCTCACCCTCAGTTCGAAATGTGTGACCATAACCCGAATTATCCATCTCATCTAGAGATGATGATAAAGAAACAGCAGAGTAAGAGAGAAACCTACAGACGTGCTGTCAAATGCTACTTTTGCCAATCTTTCGGGCACTATAGTTCACGTTGTATGGGACGACAGAGATTGAGAGCAGTAAATGCTGTGCTTGTTGACTCATCGAGTGAAAGTGAAAGTGAGCAAGGAGAAATGCGAGAAAGTGTAGAAAATGTGGTAGCAGCTATTGCTGTACTCAATTACGATAGGTGTGCAAGTTGTTATCAGTTTCACAAAGACGGAGTACTAAACTGCGGGCACACCGTAGCGTGTTCAAATGAAAACGCAAACGCAGCAGTTGCCTCCAAAGGAAAACTAGAGTTCCACTACGGAATCGTGAATGATAAGCCTTGCCAACTCTTGATCAACAGCGGCAGTACCTTGATCGGTCTAAGAAAGGAACTGGCTAAGCCAGAAGACTACACTGGCGAGTTCGTAAATTGCCGAACTTTTTCGGGCAATATATAAAAGTACCCACTCGCCACTGCTCGTATAAATACTCCTTTCTTATTCGGCACATATAGGTGCGCGATCTTGCATAACCAGTGTACAGAACTGATAATTGGGTGTTTGCCGGATGTGAAGAAATGTACCACTAACGAAATAAAAGTCTGGAGAGAAACCTATTCCAATAAGGCTAACGCTGTAACTAGGTCTGAAACAAACAGACAACAAGATGACCTACAGAAAGAAATGCTCCATCTCATTTCACCTATTGGTACAGTAGAGAAAACCACCACATAAGAGTGTATAAAGGCGCAACGCACCGAACCAACAGTGTCACCCTATTTTAAATTTGAAGGTGAAAAAAACTTACACCTTGAACCTGAACAGGAGGTTTTATTACTTTTACCTGATAAGAGTGACATTATTATTAACATCAAGGCAAGGGCCATTCAAAGTAGTGAGAAAAATATCTAATGTTGACTATGAAATATCACTGAACAACAAACTCAAGATATTCCATATCAACATTCTCAACGCATACTACTCTAGACAAGAACAACAGACAGAAGACGAACACAGTGCAATCACAACAATAAACCAGACAGAAGACGAACACAGTGCAACTACAGCAAAAAACCAGATAGAAGACGAACACGGTGCAACCACAATAATCAACCAGACAGAAGACGATGGCATTGAACTACCATTACCGACAGTTGACACTACAACGACGATTAACAGCATACATCTAGGACCGAAAATGACAGACGAACAAAAACAACAGACAATAGTATTACTGACAGAATACAAACAAATTTTTTCAGACATTCCAGGTAGAACCGATAGGATACAACACTCCATCATTCTCTCTGACTATACTCCGATTAAATGTCGACCCTATTCCACCCCTCTAAACTATAAGGATAATCTTGACAAGGAAATTCTTAGACTTGAATCTTCTGGGATAATTCAGAAATCCCAAATCAGACTATTCCTTTCTCATAGTATTAGTGAAAAAGAAGGATTCTTCTATCACTATGTGTCTGATTTCAAAATTGAAATCGTGAAGTAATAGTGACCATCTTGCCACTCTGTGGTTGGTAGGAGACCCAGTTGTGATAATTGTCAACGGACTATTGTCAGTTTCAACTATAAAGTGTCGACCTAGGAGAAATCGGGAAAGTTTTCTCACCTAATAAACTAGAGCCAGCGCTTCAATTTCCTGCGTACTCCAGTTTCGTTCTCTGGCTTTTAACTTGCGGCTTACATAGTAAACAGGATGGAGAATTTGGTCGCATTCTTGAAGAAGTACGGCCCCAATCGCTACGGAGCTCGCGTCAGTTCTTAATCTGAAAATAGTGTTAACATCGGGCAATTTAAGGATAGGTTTACTCTCTCAGGGACGCAACCCCAATGAGCAAGCCTTCACGGTGGTGAACGGCAGACGGCTTGGGAATGTTGTAGAGGACAGACTGTTTGAATGCAGCTGGAGTTGTGTGTATGAACGCGTATAGATTGAAAGCCTGTATGAATATAGGAGACAGTGCGCTTGGGTTGTAGGATTGTAAGTTGTATTGCATTGTATTATAGTTGTATATCTATTGATTGTCTTTTGACATCGCTATTGGATTTGCGCGATGTATGTAATGATTGTGTTGAGTGAACAGCGTGAATAAATTGTATGAATTATAGTTGTCGTGTGCCACGTCAAGTCATTCCGTTACTGTGTTTAGTATCACATTTTGTCAGTGTGTACGAGCCTAGATTCTTGCTGAAAGCAGGACCCTGACGTGTGAACGTAGGGGCTCGTCCGGTACTATACCAAAGGTACCAACACCACTGAGCAAACGGTGTTACCAACAGAACACCGCAAACAAGCATTACATCTAGCACATGACATACCCTTTCCAGGGCATATCTTCTTCTTCTTCTTCAGCGTTCCGAGCCATTGAGGTTCTTTGCTGCAAATACAATCCGTCTCCATTCGTCTCTCTGGTGGGCCTTCTCTTGCCAGTCGTTGATTCCAAGTGCTTGTAGGTCTGTACATGTATTATCTCTCCACCGCCTTCTTGGTCTACCTCGGGGTCTACGGTAATTTATTTCCTGAGTGTAAGCGAGTTTTGTTTCCCTATTATCTTCCATTCTTTCTATATGCCCCAGCCATTGTAGTCTATTAGCCTTCATGATACCAGTGATTAGCGGGGACTTAAACAGATCATAAATGTCTTTGTTACTTCTTCTTTTCCACTCTCCACTTTGTGTATCCCTAATGGGTCCAAAGATAAATATGGCATATGGGCATATGGCTTATTCAAAAACTAGATCTAGATTACTTACCCAGTTCTACTGGCCTAAATTCTGCAGTGAGACCAAGCAATATTGCAGAACTTGTGACATCTGCCAGAAGCTTGTTAAAAATGGTAAAAACTCGCAAGCTGAGCTTCAAATAACTGATTTAGCAAGTAGACCTTTTGAAAAGATCTCTGTTGATATAGTAGGTCCTCTACACAATGTAACATCAAGAGGAAATAAATTCATTCTTACGATAATTGACCTCTTCAATAGATGGCCAGAGGCTATTCCACTTAAGAACATAACTGCCAAAGATGTAATGGAAGGTTTCTTCCATATTTTTTCTAGAGTAGGGTTTCCTGACACTATTCTCTCAGATCGGGGAAGTCAGTTCATAGCTGCAGCCACTCAAACCTTTACTAAAATGTTAGGGGTAAAGCAATGCTTTAACAACCCATACCATCCCCACTCTACAGGAATTGTGGAAAAGATGAACGGTGATCTTAAGCATATGCTATCCAAAGTTACCCAGGAACACCCTGAAGACTGGGATACTTATTTACCTGCCATACTATTTGCATATAGCGAAATACCTCATTCCAGCACTGGTTTCTCACCATTTGAACTTTTATATGGTGCCAAACCACGCGGCCCATTATCTTGGTACCATTCTATGTAAACTGAAAGTATCATTGTACACAAACCAATATCATCGTATGAACATGCAACATCATTGCGTAATAGGATAATAAAATCTTGTGTGTTAGCTAAAGAAGCACTGAAACAATCAGGTGCTATCTACCGATAGTACGCAATCAGAGGAAACAGGACAATAACATTTACACCTGGAGAGGACGTTCTACTTCTATTGCCAAGTGACCGACAATTACTGACAGACTCATGGCAAGGACCTTTCAAAGTTCTAAGACAGATCTCGACTGTAGATTACGAGATTGCAGTTAAGGACAAACATAAAATATTTCACATAAACATGCTTAAACCATACTACACCAGAGACGAGGACCAAGACGAGACAGCAGCAAGCACAACGATAGTGGACCACACAGACGACGACGATACCGACGAGATACCGACCCCATCACTGGACACGACAAACAATCTGCAGGACATCAAAATAAATCCTAACCTTACTCAGACAGAGACCGACAATTGCAGACAACTGTTACAGGACTACAGCAGCATTTTCTCTAACAGTCCAGGACAGACAGACTTAGTGCATCACCACATTATTCTAACATCTGACATACCCATAAAATGCAGACCATACTCTATTCCCATACATTACAGGGACAAACTTAATCAAGAAATTATAGGCTTAGAGAAGAACAACATCATTAGACGGTCACAATCTTATTTTTGTTCACCGATTGTGATTGTGAAAAAGAAGGACGACACGATAAGACTCTGTGTTGACCATCGTAAATTGAACCATATCACGCAGTTGGATTTAGAACCAATGAGCAACTGTGAAGACATACTGACGGAACTGACTGACTCACGATACTTTACGAAACTGGACATGACAAAAGGTTATTGGCAAATACCGGTACACCCTGACAGCATACACCTGACAGCATTTGCCACACCTTGGGGACTATACGAATGGTGAAAGCTTCCATTCGGGCTAGTTAATGCCCCGGCGACTTTTGTACGGATGACGAGACTTCTTCTGACGGACATTACTAATATAATCTGTTACTTGGACTACACTTGCATACATACGAGGAACATGACAGACCACGTAACGACATTGCAGCTGACATTTGACCGTATCAGACATCACGGACTGACAGTCAAACCATCGAAAGTCGACATAGCCTAACAAGAAATTTCCCTTTCGGGCTATAAGATTTCTAATGGCTTTGTCACAACTGACGATAACAACGAGTCAAGAATCCTGACTTTGTCGCTTCCGACAACTAAGAAAGAGGTGCGATGTGTCTTAGGTCAATTGAACTACTACAGACAATTTATACCAAATTTTGTTGAATTGACCGAATGTTTCACTAACCTACTAACAAAGAACCAACCTGACAAAATTGTAAACAGCGAATGCTTACGACCTGCATTTTCAAAAGTGTTAGCATACTTTTCGAGTAAACCTATCCTTAAATTGCCCGATGTTAACACTATTTTCAGATTAAGAACTGACGCGAGCTCCGTAGCAATTGGGGCCATACTTCTTCAAGAATACGACCAAATTCTCCATTCTGTTTACTATGTAAGCCGCAAGTTAAAAGCCAGAGAACGAAACTGGAGTACGCCGGAAATTGAGGCGCTGGCTCTGGTTTATTCGGTGAGAAAACTGTCCCGATTTCTCCTCGGTCGACACTTTATAGTTGAAACTGACAATAGTCCGTTGGCAATTATCACAACTGGGTCTCCTACCAACCACAGAGTGGCAAGATGGTCACTATTACTTTAGGATTTCAATTTTGAAATCAGACACATACGTGGCTCGCACAATTCGATTGCTGATCTTCTTTCATGATGTCCGTACGACGTACCCAATAGCCAACCAGTGCATGAGCGCACACTGCAGACACATGAGTAATCTGCAGCATAATAGAACGCTCAGCAGCGCAGCGAATAATGTAATCATTGCAGTAACACTGTGCACAATTTATGATAGGGACACCGTCTCAATGTAAATATATTGTGTATATTGTATTATTATTGGAATAACTGTGTTGTATACATGATTGGTATGTGTCAGAAAGGATATATTGTTTTAATTACATATGTAAAGAGTGTTACGAACAGTACTACAGGACTCAAGACTTACTCTAGTTGAACTGTTCAAGAAGCTGTAGTACCTGCCACGCAGACTGTTCAAGAAGCTGTAGTACCTGCCAAGCAGAGGGTTCTGACGTATTTTAATCCGTGTGAAAGGAACTGCGACATCTTATTTCCACAAGAACACTTTAGGCCACACTTGGAAACAAATAGGTAATCCAGCAGTTGTTTTACGAACTGTGTACTCCATTTATTAAGAACATCCAGACGGGAGAACATTGTGTTATCAATAACAAGTACAACAGCTGTGTACTTCCGATGTTTATGAATATTAATTAGAAAACTAGCAGACTATAGATTAATTATCACAAAGAAGTGACGTTCTATATAAACTTTGTGATTTGAAAGTTTCCATATACGAATTGTATGTGATGATTTTGTTATATGTGATCTCAGAATCATAAGTTGATTTACTTGTTCACAACAGCGACATTGAGTTCACTTTTGTCAATAAGTATCAAATTATGACGCTAAGAAATTAATTTACTAATGTAATTTATTTAATTTGAAAGCATGTTAAAATTATAGCCCATAATTTTTGTACCAACCAAGGGAGACTATTGAGATTGTTGTTAATGTGTAATAGTTACAGAAACGACACTCATGTTGCCGGATTGGAAACACGTCAAGATGACGTCAATTATGCATGGAGATAATTACCTAAGCTGTAGACCTACATAAGACTCTCCGACCAAAGGGGGTTGGGGGTCTATTATTGGAGTCATCTTATAGGGAGATGCTCACAGTCTGACATGTCGTGTTTTGTATTTTTCTTAAACTGTCTGGAGGTGCTTGCTTGTTTCGCTGATAGCCACTGGACTGGCTGTGTCAAATTACAGCTGGGGTAAGAATCCATCTAAGGGATTGTACTTGAAGAGTGTTGCGTGATAGCAGCAATGAGGAGTGTGTGTATATAACTTGCAATTACCTACATATTTCAATAGTAACCAATATATCATGTCAGAGGACTATCAATGGGTCGGTTCTGACAGGTTGAATGAAATGTATATAGTTTACATTACAGGGTTCCCCTTGTCATGAAAAGGAGGGCGGGAGAATGTCAGAATCTCCCCGCCAGTTATACCGCATCGTCTTCAACGGCGCCAGGCAAATACGGCCAGGCAACCATGAGCAACATTAACCACGCTGTGGCAGAGCGGGTTAGCCAGTGCAGGCGTGGAACATGAACTCCACGCAGGGACGCAACCCCAATTAGCAAGCCTTCACGGTGGTGAACGGCAGATGACTTGGGAATGTTGTAGAGGACAGACGGTTTGAATGCAGCTCGAGTTGTGTGTATGAACGCGTATAGATTGAAAGCCTGTATGAATATAGGAGACAGTGCGTTTGGGTTGTAGGATTGTAAGTTGTATTACATTGTATTATATTTATATATCTATTGATTGTCTTTTGACATCGCTATTGGATTTGCGCGATGTATGTAATGATTGTGTTGAGTGAGCAGCGTGAATAAGTTGTATGAATTATAGTTGTCGTGTGTAACGTCAAGTCATTCCTTGACCGTGTTTAGTATCACATTTTGTCAGTGTAAACGATCCTAGATTCTTGCTGAAAGCAGGACCCTGACACATACTATATCAAAGGACCACTTGAAAAGTGACGACAAAATTTTGAACCTCACTATGCCGACCACCAAGAAGCAAGTGAGAAGTTTGCTTGGTTTAGTTAATTACTACGACAAATTTATTCCTAATTTGGCTCAGATTACTAGTGTATTTTCTGATTTATTGAAATTGAATTAAAAAATAAATGTACAAGATGCTACTTTAATCAGCGCAATGTAAAAACTAAATATCATTTCAGCAATATCCCTATTTTAAAATTGCCTAACCCAGCATTACAATATATTCTCAGGACTGACGCGAGCACTACTACCATCTCTGGCGTGATCCTCCATCCAGTATTGTATGTGAGTCGCAAGCTCACCCCAACAGAATCAAAATACGATGTTTCTCAGTTGGAAGCACTTGCAATTGTATATTGTGTGAGTAAATTGCATAGATCTCTGGCAGGAGCACACTTTGTCGTGGAGACTGACAATTCTCCGTTGTTAGCTATGCAAACTGGGATGCCAAAGAATAACAGGATTTACCGGTGGTCCCTGATACTGTAGAACTATTCTTTTTCTGTAAGACACATTAAGGGAAGCAACAATACGTTAGCAGACATGCTAACCAGACCCTCAGACTTTGAAGTGTGTCAGAAGAATGACGACGTTACATCGTCACCAGCATCTGCAGTTATAACAGACTAGCTATTGTATATAGAACGGTGATAGTAATACTAAGACAGTAATCCGACGTTACATCGTCACCGGCATCTGCATAAACTATAGACTATCCAGTGTATATAGAACTGTATTGTGTACTGTAACAGTGTATATAGAACTTATAGGTTACATCGTCACCGACACCTGTAGCTATGAGAGAAATTAACCAGTGTAGATAGACTGTGATAATAAGTTAACACAGATGAGGACGCGACATCATCACCTGCACCTGGAGCGACCACTTCGTTAGTTAGCTATGGTGTTGATATAATATTAATGTATTAATGTATTATTGTACAATGCATAACATGATTTTTAGTTAAGTTGCTTGTTTAAATATATCTTCTTTACGTTCAAATTACACCTAAAGAAATGCGACTGTAATCGAATTTAAATTAGTTTACTATTAGTTAAAGTTAGTTAGTATACAGAAATATAAACTATAGTTAAACCAGTAATACAGTTACATTAGTGTAAATAAAACATACAGGTCTCTTATGAGACTACTGTCTTAAAAGTTAGCGATAGTCGTTAGCTAGAATAACTTAATTTACTTATAGTTTAGATTAGTTTGCAAGTAAATATAGTTAGAATTTATTAGGCTCATTTACAACATTTTACATTAAGGGAGCCAACACATTTCTCTTAAATTTCGTTTAGTTAGTTAAATTACCTCTCCTTAGTTAGTAACACCCATTACAGCACATTAGTTAGTAACACCCATTAGAACACATTAGATAAAACATAAGTTAGCTAGAATAGTTCGTTTCGTAGCATTGCCTTCCGCAATCCAAAAAACAGTGTAAATACTTTAGTTAAAGTACTATTGAAAGGTGCTATTATCGGCTCTATAATTGTTTAAAACGAGCCCATTTTTATTTTAATCAGAAAAACATTTTTAAACTTACAAACTTTGAGTCAGTGAGCAAGAGATGAGTGAGAGGAAGGGTGAAAGGATTAAATATATTGTGAATGTTCAATGGTGCATTTTTTTCGCACAATTGAGTTTTTTATGAATTGTCTTCGTCTTTTGTGTAACACATGTGAGCGTGTAATTTTATATGTGTTGTAGCCACTTTTGCATTACAGCTATAGGAATGTTTTCCAGCGTCTCAGATCGGGCACTCACCTCACAAATGTTCTTCTTCTGCTGCGTTCATCCGGATTTTTTTTCCGGATGTAACTACGTTGTGCCTGTTTACAGCAGAGCTGCGTTCTTGCGCCGTCAGGCAGACACATCCGACTTCTGCGGGCATTTGTTGACCGGTTTAACCTTCCCGGTCACAAATCAATCATAGGCATTCATTTGTGACTTGCATAAACCTATCTGCGACACTTGAAAGCTTTAATCACATGAATTATTAACATACACATATGTTTCTAATTTAAAAGGTCATAAAGTATACATCAACACGCATACAACCAGGAATACAAACAGATAAAGTTGCAAACAGCAGGATTTTCAAAGGGAAGTTACACATGCACAGGGGACACTATAAACTTATAAAAAGGTTGAGGACACAGATGAGTATTTATCCGCAAGCGGAAGTCAGATAGGTGAACTTCAGTAAACAAACAACTTGTTAAAGATGTTGAGGTGCATTGCATGGGAGCCATGAATTTTATATTCATGTATTGTTTCCATAACAGAAACAATTTGGTCGGGATATCGGGTTTCGATATTTAGAAAGGCAGTGTTTTGATAACAAATTGGCCTTGGGTCGATACAGCTTCCAAGAGTGTAATGTGGAAGAGCAGTGGCTCTTATCAACAGGACAGGTGTGGGGCACTGATTATAAATCAGTGGGTAGATATATCAACTGGGTAGCAGACTGTTATAAGTCAGAAGTGGTACCTATGGACATGAGTAGTGAATCCCTACAAGCACCTTAACAAATTAAACCCAGCTAATTTTTTATATGCTTCGACGACATTGCGTCACACCTACTAGTTTAAATTTGATGACGCAAGAGGGGGAGCCACGGGAGTATGTCAACGTGTTAGATAGGACATAGATAGGACAGGAGACAGAATAAGGGGTAAGGACATATAGGACGTAGATAAGGACCTCTACTAGGGAGTAGATAGGATAGAGACAGACCGCATGGGATAACTTAGGACAGTTATAAGACAGGACTTAGATGAGGACACAGACATGTCATATCTAGGACATCAGCAGGACTAACCCCGAGGATGGGGCGGGGGATGCGAGTTCACGGGACAACACCCGTAAACAGAGTTAGCAGAAGGACAACCCAGTGTTGAAACAGACAGGACTACTGTACTATGTGACGAGTGGGACAGCACGAGGTTTTGCTGACCGCACGAAGTTTAGTACGTCAAGGGCAGCGACTGGACTGAGGTTATGGAGACAGGACCCGACAGTCTTCCAGACAGGACGTGTGATTGTTTTCCGAAAGCCACTGTGTAGTTTACAAGAGCGCATGTTATAATTCGCGAGTGTGAGATTGTATTTGAGTATGTAATGGTTGTTGTGAGGAAAGGCGACATGTATGTTTAAGCGGGCAATTACCGCCTGATCGTATGTATGTAAAGATAGCAGGTTTGCCTGAAATAAAATAGATTGTCCATTCACACATGAAGTTTCGTTGAGGTGTGAATGAAGTGGTGCGTGTGCCTGGATGCAATTTGAGTTGTTGACAGACAAACAGCTTTCTTTGGTCATGTGATGAGAAGAGAGACATTGGAAATCATCGTGACAACTGGAAAGATCAAGGGGAAGAGAGGCAGACCAAGAGAAATGATGCTGGATGGATTGAGATAGTGGCATGGAGAAATATCTTCAGCAGAGGTGATCAAGAACATCAGAGACCGAGATCTGTGGAGAGCCATGAACGCCTACGCCAGCTGGCAAGGCACTTGATGATGGATTCGGTCACGACAAACCTTATACGGGAATCAACTCCTGTGTTTTGTAATGTTGAAAGTTTTCTTTCATATCCTTGAATTTATAAACAAATAGAAAATATGCATGATTAAACAATGGATTACAAGTGTGTACGGTTTATCTTTTGATATTGTGAGTTTTAATTCTTTGTAATGTCAATAAATCATTATTATTTCTCAAAGAGTATTTACCATCATATGATGCAAGATGTGTCAATGTTCATATATAAATGTCTTAATTATGTTCTGCTACCAGGCCCGCAGTCCGTATACTATAATTGGGGACCGCCGACCGTGCTTCCCAATTTACAAAGCAATCATGATACATTCCATTCCTTACTCCACACAAGACGCCCACACAAAGCCATTTGTTCTATTGGCAGAGTACAGAAATCTCAAATTGACATTAAGAAACAAAGCATTATACAATTACAAAACATTTCAACAAAGAAATTGTCCAACAACTTTTATCCAAAAAAAAGTCTCAAACATTCTTATCTTTACCCGACAAGCGCAAATCCCGTAAGATATTTGCCTGAAAATAGCACACATTACAGAAGAAGCAAATAACTCGATTTTAAACATAAAAGATATCACAACTGTAAATGTGACAGTGACACAATGAAAGAAATTAAACGACGACTATCAATTGCTCTTCAAAGTCTAAAACAACTGAATAAATTATGGAGTGGGACAGACAGAACAACAAAACTTAGATTTTTAAGATCTTTCCTATTGCAACATGCACCTGTGAAACCTGGACAATTACTAAACAAGCTGAACAGCGCGTAAATGCCGTTGAATATAAATGTTATAGACGAGTTCTAAGAATATTTTGGGTAAAGAAAAGAACAAATGCATCCATACTTCAAGAGCTGAATATTGAAGAAGATTGGCTATTAAAGACGATAAAACAAAGAAAATTGAAATATTTTGGTCACTTGAAACGTCACGAAAGTTTGGAGAGAACAATATTGCAGGGGTATATGCCTGGTAAGAGAGGAAGAGGAAGGCCAAAGAGAAGATGGGTGCAGGATGTGGCGGATGAACAAGCACTAATAGAAAAACCAGAAACTGAATTACAAGATCACATGAATAGTCTGAACGAAATGTGTAGGGAACATAACATGAAAATTAGTATAATTATAGTTTTTATATAATTATAAAACAGAGATAATGATATAATGACTATAACTAAAGAAGAAGGGGGGGGGGGGAACAACAACAACAATTTACCTAAACGAACATCCCTTGAAACAAGTAAAGAGTTTCAAGTACCTAGGAAGTATAATATCGTCATGTGGAAAATCAGAAGAAGAGATCGAAAATAGATTAAATTAGGCAACCAACTCATTGGACAAATGGCACCGATACTAAAGAACAAACATGTATCAATAACTACTAAGAAAGCACTTTATAACACAATCTGCCTACCAATTCTACGTTACCAACGCCAAACCTTGACAATGACAGAAAAAGAGAAAATAAAAATCACAACAGTATTCTGCGGAATTACAAGATATCTAAAAGAAAAACACTTAAATAACCAACGAGAAGGGACATAACCATCTAAAAGTGTTAAAGGGATAATACTTATATTTTGAAAAGAAAAAATCATAAATTATATATTATCATTAATTCACTTCTTAACTTCTTTAATCTTTTCTTGTAAATTAAAAATGTCAATTCCTAAGTAAAGTCTTTTAATGACAAATACAATACTTTTAGACTTCTTAAATAAAATGTTTCTAATTTTTAAACACATACATTTTATAGTCAACTTTTCAGTTATATATTTATTTCTTAAATATTATTTGTATACTTTCAATGTAGTAAATATATTGTTTCAAATACCTACCCCTCTATGGGGGTAAAGACATTTTTTTACTGGCCTCCTAAGGCCACAACAAGTGAACAGGGAATTAACCACACACATCCCTTAACTCTCTTGTTCGTATAGTAAGGACACTAGCCAATCAGAGACCACAAGAACACCGCATGACTAAAGCACAGAAGAAGAACCATCTGCAAATTACACCAAATTAGCATGGGTGGGCAAACTTTTTGTATGTAGGCCACAATGACAAATGTAAAGCTATTGTTTACAACAACCTATCACAATAAGTAATTATGAATTATTCATAAGTTATTAAGCCGGATCCTTGACCCTAGAGATTAACGACTTTCTCCTTAATCCCGTATATCCACGTAAGGAACGAAACTGCACGAGATTCGGTAGCTGTTCTCACCGCTTTGGTAACTTACTGGGTATGTGAGGCGGTCGCTCAGAAAGCAATGGCAAACTACTGAGCGTAATCTTGCCAAGAAATCAACAATCAGCTGAAAGATGCTGATGTTGGCTGCAATGTCCTGTAAAGGATATACGAAATAATAATAAAAAACATAGGTTACTAAACAGTAAAAATAACTAATTATAGCAATTTTATTTTACTTATACTTATATTTTACAATACGGACAAACACTTTTACTAATTTTGTATAATAGGATTTACCAATTTTTTATTTATAATACATTGAATTTTTTAAAAATTAAATTAAATGGCTTTAATTTAGACACAAACCAACTGCATTGTCACTACTATTGTTGATTTCTAATGAGATGTATGTAACAGCTTGCAATTTTTGACAACATTCTTGAAATCTGGAGCAAGTTTAATTGTTGAAATTCGCATGACAGCATGCAAGTTGTAGTACGACAATAAAGACCTGTTCTTAGATTTGTGGATCCTCAAGCAAGAAAATGTTTGTTCGCAAATGTATGTTGATCCAAACAATGATAAACGTTTTGCTGCAAAGTTTTTCAAGTTGGGAAATAATTCTTCTGATAAAGATCCATAAAAATCCAGCAAACCATCTGACTTGAATTTCTACTCCATGTCATGATCTGCTTGTAAATCAAGCATCCCCAACTGTATGTCCTCAGCGGCTTATCAGCTTCTGCACTAAAAGGGGAACTGAGAATATTGAACTGTGGCTCTAAGTTCTGGAAATCTTGGAATCTTCATCCAAATTCTTCAATCAATGCATCTACTTGGGCTTTGTACTTCTCAGTCATTTCCCCAGAACTGGTTTCTTGTTTCAGCAATGAGAAGTGACAAAACCTTTTTTCACTTGCTTGTCTGGAGAACAGTGACAGTTTTACCTGAAATGATTTTACATGCACGTATAATTCATTTGCAAACACACCATTGCCCTGAAGTTTGACATTCATTTTCTTTAACTTGTTCATAATTTTAATGGCAAACATAAAGTCTAACTTCCACTCTTTATTGACAATGTTAGTATTAAAGTCACATTCAATGCCCTTCATCTCTAGGAACATCACTATTTCTTTTCTGAGGTCACACATTTGCCTCAACACCTTGCCGAGACTCAGCCATCAACATTGTTGTGGTACAGGACATCGGAATGTTCAGTTTCCAAATCGTCAAGTAATGCCTTGAACTGTCTGTGATTAAGTCCTCTTGATCTGATGAGGCTGATGACACTGACAGCTGGTTCAATAACATGCTTGATATTCATAACAGTTTTACACAGACATTCTTGATGGATCACACAGTGAAGTGGTAATTTTGTGTGGTCTGGATATTCTGCTTTAATCTTATCACTTACCAGCGTTACCAGACCTACATTTGTTTCCAGTCAAAGCACGTGCTCCGTCAGTTGTAAGACTTGTCATCTTGTTCCAACCCGACCCAGTTCTTCGAATACAGTTAGTAACAGCATTGAATATATCATGGCCTGTGGTTGTGGCTTTGGGTGACTCGACACTCAGTAACTCTTCAGTGAGTTTGAAATAAGTGTTTATTCCACGTATAAATATCAATAATTGGGCAGTATCATGTACATCAGCACTCTCATCCAATGCAAGAGAGTACCACAAAAATTGTTTACTTGCATCTTGAAGTTTATGCATCAAAGTGTCACTTATCTTGTCAACGCTTCTTACCACAATTCTCCTTGATAAAGTAATGTTGTCAAAGTTGTTGTTGTTGTTGTTGTTGTCAAAGTTGTTGTTGTTGTTGTTGTTATTGTTGTTGTTGTTGTTGTTGTTGTTGTTGTTGTTGTTGTTGATGTTGTTGTTGTTGTTGTTGTTGTTGTTGTTGTTGTTGTTGTTGTTGTTGTTGTTGTTGTTGTTGTTGTTGTTGTTGTTTTGTTCTTGACATGTAATGTTAGCAAACATTTCTGGATGAACTCGCCATCAGAAAATGGCTTGTTCTGTTTTACAATTCTGTGTGACAGCACAAGACTAGCTTCGGTTGCAGCATCTTGAATTGAAGACTGTTTAGTGAAAACAGTTTGCTGTTTCTCCAAATTTGTCATCACCTCCATGCATTTCTTTTCCTTCTCTTCGGTTGTTAAATTGTGTCCGAAATCGGAATGTTTTGTTTGATAATGTCTTTTTTAAATAGTACTCTTTGAAGACAGCCACTGACTCACGACACAACAAGCACACTGATTTGCTACCAACTTTTATAAAACAGTACTTAGTTGTCCATTCATCATTCAAATTACGGCATTCATCTTCACTCTTACGCTTTTTAGTGACACTCATTGTTTTAATAATATTCTTACAGAATTTTACAAAACTATAAAAAGGAAATGAAACAAATCTACTTCCAGCTGTGTGTGAAAATAAAATATTCGGAAAACAAGGAGTAAACTCAGGATAAATTTCAGAAATATATCAAAACTACTACAACACATAAATTAATTTGAACAATTATAAATGTGGAAGTAATTTATAACAGCAAGACACTTTTAAATTTAATATTTTCTTGCAAAATGAATCATTTTATTCACCGGAGAAATATCTGTTTTTCATAAAATCATCGTAATCAAATATTTACATGTATATTTTTCTATATCTATAAATATTAGATAAAACAAAGATAAATATAAATCTATAATATTTCTCTATATTAAAATCGATAAATTCGCATTTTAGCATTACATTACGAAGGTCAAGGACTGATTATAAAAATAGAAAATTAGAAAGAAACTGTATCGAAAATGTTAAATAAATCATAACGGTACCTGAAATTCTGTAAAATTCAACAAAATAAATTAAACACGAAGCTAAATTTAAAAAAAAATTATTTCTAAATGCCCTCGAGAGCCGCACAATATCAGTTGTCGGGCCGCATGTCGCCCGCGAGCCGTAGTTTTCCCACCTCTGCCCAATCGCAACAATCCCACACTATCTCTTATTCTCATAAACTCTCTTGAGCTCAGCATAATTCTGTGCACCAACATCCGTACATCTGGAGTGAGGTATCCTTTTCTCCTGGGAATGCTAACCCGGTCAACAAATGCTCGAAGAAGTCGGATGTGTCGGCCAAAAGGCGCAAATATATCGGAGCTCTGCTGTAAACCGACCCAACGCAATTACGTTCCAAAAAATATTCCGGATGAACGCAGAAGCAGAAGTATCATTTTCTAATAAAAGTTAGAAGCATGTCTTTTACAGAACGTCGTATTCTTAAGACCAATGGGTGTCTGGTTGGTCATGCTCCGTAGTATGCTTGTTCCTGCAGCGAGGCGCTGTCATCATTTGGAGGTGACAGGTTCAAATCCCGATGGGGTAACTATAACTGTCAATTGTTATGTTGTCTAGTGTGTCCCGATGGTATAACTATAACCGTCAATTGGTATGTTGTCTAGTGTGTCCTCTGTTCTCTCTTTCTTTCTTCTACTTCTATGAGTGCCAAACATACATGTGAGATTATATATCAGCAGTTTTATTATTACACCATCTTCTTCTCTTGCCTCGGGTCTTGTTTTCCAGTATTTTTAGTAATATGTTATTATAATAAAGTCAAGGTATAGGTCAGGTCTTAGTCAGATATGACTGAGCTACCGTATGACAGTAGACGGTACTACCTGTTTCTGTCAGCGCCGAATGTTGGGCGGCGCTTACCAAACCTGACACCCCACATTGTGTCAACGGCTTCGGGCGGAAGAGCGCAATTGGAAGGGTATTAGCCTTATCCTGGTGCGAGGAAATGCAACCCAAAGACAAAATAAGTCATGGCAGGGCAGACCAGGCCCTAAGCCTTGGTTGGCAGCTGGTCTAGGATCGAAGCTCCGACAGGCGGACAGTTAGAGCATTGCTTTGCTGATCCGGCAGCTTCTGCAGCTTGTCTTGTTCTAGATGTAGGGGTGTTAACTTTCCTCTGGAGTGAACTAGGCAGGCCGAGAGAGGGATCATGTTGCATGGGCAACACATGGTTTCTTTATTTTAGCCCAGGCTTTGTGCTATGGAGAGGCAATAACTCCATCCCTGGTCTTAACCGGTCTCGGAATCAAAGCGAGAGTCAACTGTTACGGGTTATAAGTCCTTGTCAGTTGGCGTAGACATGGGGCGCCACGCGTTGCCTTTGACGGTGGGAGACACCTACAGGTGTCACTGATCAGCTACAGCCCGCCTCAAGCTGGGCAGCCCCCGGCTAATTGGGTGCTGATCCGCCACAGTCTGCCTGCTTCAATGGGTGCTTGGGGCTAGGACAAAATCTGAATCGCAGGCTGTAAAATCAATGCACCAGGTACTAATAAAAAGAATAATAGAAACCTCAAGCTACGGCTTGCAACCTGGAACGTGAGAACCATGTGTCCAGGATTTTCCACTGACTTGACAAATATTGACGATGTGAGAAAAACGGCTGTGATTGATGCTGAACTCAATCGTCTTAACATTGATATTGCTGGCCTGCAGGAGACTCGCCTCGCTGAGGAAGGGTCACTCAAGGAAAACAATTACACATTTTTTTGGAAGGGAAGAGGGCAGGCAGAAAAAAGGCACCACGGTGTGGGCTTTGCAGTGAAGAATTCGCTACTGGGAATAATTGATATCCCAGCTGGAGGTAATGAAAGACGATTATCCCTGCGCTTGGCAACCTCTTGTGGATTTGCCACCATTCTCACTGCATATGCACCGACACTCACTTCCTCTGATGGTGTGAAGGATACATTCTATGAGCAGCTAGACTCTGCGATCAAGGCAGTTCCAAAATCCGACTACATTTATATGCTCGGTGATTTCAATGCTCGTGTGGGCAAGGACTCGAGTTCATGGCCAGTGTGCCTTGGAAAATACAACACCGGTCGCATGAATGATAATGGGCAAAGGCTGCTGGAGCATTGCACTAGAAATGACCTATGTATTACAAACTCCTATTTTAAAACAAAAGAGATGCATAAGGTCTCATGGAAACATCCAAGATCTGGCCATTGGCATCAGCTGGACTTCATTATCACACGGAGACAACATCTGAACCATACATCATTAACTCGAAGTTACCACAGTGCTGACTGTGATACAGATCATTCTTTGGTTGTTGCAAGGGTTAGACTGAGACCAAAGAGAATCTACACAGCTAAACACAAGTCTAGCCCCAGGATTAATACTATTAACACTCACGATCCTGGAAAGTGCTTTGAATTTCAACAGCAACTTGATGACGCTTTCAATGATACATCAGAAAATTGTATAGTAAATGATAAATGGAGTAAACTTAAGGAAACTATTTATAAAACAGCGGTATTGGTTTACGGCACTGTGGATCATAAGAGGCAGGACTGGTTTGCGGCAAACAGCCAGATACTGCAGCCCTTGATTGATAAAAAGAGGATAGCTCTCTTAAGAAACAAGGAAAGACCAACGCGTAACACTATGAGTGAGCTGAAGCAAGCGAGGAAGGATGTACAAAAGGCTGCCAGGCAGTGTGCGAATGACTATTGGATCAAGTTATGTGAGTCCATTCAAATCGCAAGTGATAAGGGAAACATCAGAAGCATGTATGAAGGGATAAAGAAAGCCTGTGGTCCAATGATCAAAAGAAGTGCACCGCTGAAAACCTTGACTGGAGAAACCATCACTGATAAGAAACAGCAGATGGATAGATGGGTCGAGCACTATTTAGAGCTTTACTCAAGTGAGACAAAGCTAGCGGATTATGCCCTCAACGCCATAGAGGCCCTGCCAACTCTTGACCACCTGGACACACTTCCCACTATAACAGAAGTTAAGTGTGCTATAAAGGAGCTTGCATCTGGCAAGGCTCCAGGTAAGGATGGGATTCCAATAGAGGTGATCAGGAGTGGGCAAGACACCCTCGCTCTACAGATCCACCAGCTAATAGAGCTATGCTGGCGAGAAGAAGTCCCACAGGATTTCAAAGATTCAAACATCATAACGCTGTACAAGAACAAGGGAGATCGGAGCGACTGCAACAACTATAGGGGTATCTCACTTCTGTGTATTGTTGGGAAAGTATTTACCAGAATTGTCCTGCACAGACTTCAAGTCCTGGGAGATCAAGTCTACCCCGAATCACAGTGCGGCTTCCGTCAGAACCGGTCTACCATTGATATGATATTCTCATTGCGACAGATGCAAGAAAAATGCCGGGAACAAAATCAGCCACTGTTTATTGCCTTCATCGACCTCACAAAGGCATTCGATTTGGTCAGTCGTGAGGGTCTGTTCAAAGCACCTAAGAAGATTGGCTGCCCACCAACTCTTCTGTCCATTGTGGAATCGTTCCACACAGGCATGAAGGGTATAATCAAGTTTGATGGCTCAACTTCAGAAGAGTTTGAAATCAAGAGTGGAGTTAAGCAAGGTTGTGTACTAGCCCCCACCCTCTTTGGGATATACTTTTCACTTCTACTGAAATATGCCTTTCGTGATCAGGATGACGGTATATACATTCACTCACGCTCAGATGGTGGCCTCTATAATGCTCAGAGATTGAAGGCCAAGACCAAAATTAGCAGGGTACTGATCAGAGAGTTGCTTTTTGCTGATGATGCTGCGATTACGACCCACTCTGAGGAAGAATTACAACATCTACTATCTGCATTCTCCAATGCTTGTTCTGAATTTGGTTTAACAATTAAAAGAAGACACAGATTATGTCACAAGGTGCACATGGTGTACCATCAATCTTTATTGACGACGCCGAAGTGGAGATAGTAGACCATTTTACATATCTGGGATCAGAGGTAAATAGCAAATTATCCCTCAATCAGGAAATCAACATCAGGATTGGCAAGGCAGCAACAACAATGAACATGTTAGCAAAAAGAGTCTGGGAGAACAGGAAGCTTACTGCCAAAACAAAAGTCCTCGTCTACCAAGCCTGTGTCCTTAGTACTCTTCTTTATGGCAGTGAAACCTGGACAACTTACTCACGCCAAGAGAAAAATTTAAACAGCTTTCATATGCGGTGTCTGCGAAGAATACTTGGTATTAAGTGGCAAGACAAAATCACAAATACTGAAGTATTGGAAAGATCAGGTTGTGTGACGGTGTATTCCATGCTCAGTCTTCGTAGACTTAGATGGATAGGACACGTTAGGAGGATGGATGATGGTAGAATACCAAAGGACATCTTTTTTGGTGAATTACAGACGGGTAGGAGATCTCAGGATCGGCCTCTACTACGATACAAAGATGTGTGTAAGCGGGACATGATTGATACAGGCATTAATAATGCACAATGGGAGCATGTCGCCGCTGAACGTGTTGCATGGAGGGCAACTATCAGAAATGGAATAAAGACAAAGGAGAAAATGATTGCAGATAAAGCACACACAGAGCGTGAGAGACGTAAGATGGTGCAAAATGGTGGAAATGACCATGTTTTCACATGCACCTACTGTGGGCAAACATTTGCAGCAAGAATTGGCCTTACCAGCCACACTCGCCACCGCCATGGATCGTAGTTATTGCCATATGACAGTTATTAAGCCTTTTTGAAGCACAATGTACCAAACTATCGTCTGTCAAGACGGCAAGGTGCCAATGAATGTCAAGGTAGCCTCCTCTCGAATGTTACACACATTTCCAAGGTGCATTTGTGTTGTTTCATAAATTTTCAGTATCTGCACTGTCTGTTTAAGGGAGCTAATTCTGTCACAAAAGCCGCATTTCAGAAAATTAAGAGTATCTTATGCAATAAGGGTACTTTTGTCTTAATTCACCCCAAACAAACGTCACCAGCTATATTTAGGATCACCAGCTATATTTAGCACTGTCGGTGATCTCCTCTGTGTTCGGGTACAGTTCGTGTCAGTGCGTTTCAATTCCCCCCACAGTGTTTCTTTGGTGGCTTTGGCCACCGTTTCTGTGAGAGTGTGTGTGTGTGTGTGTGTGTGTGTGTGTGTGTGTGTCATCATGAGTTTTCTGGAACTGGCAGCAGCAGCAGGTAGCAGCTGTCCACGACAAGCCAGAGTAGCGTTGCCTTTTCTGCAGCAGCATCATGGCATCTGACATTCTGCTAGACACTGTTCTCATAATCATGTCATCATGGCATCTGGCATTCTGCTAGACACTGTTCTCATAATCATGTCATCATGGCATCTGACATTCTGCTAGACACTGTTCTCATAATCATGTCATCATGGCATCTGACATTCTGGCTAGACACTGTTCTCATAATCATGTCATCATGGCATCTGACATTCTGCTAGACACTGTTCTCATAATCATGTCATCATGGCATCTGACATTCTGCTAGACACTGTTCTCATAATCATGTCATCATGGCATCTGACATTCTGCTAGACACTGTTCTCATAATCATGTCATCATGGCATCTGACATTCTGCTAGACACTGTTCTCATAATCATGTCATCATGGCATCTGACATTCTGCTAGACACTGTTCTCATAATCATGTCATCATGGCATCTGACATTCTGGCTAGACACTGTTCTCATAATCATGTCATCATGGCATCTGACATTCTGCTAGACACTGTTCTCATAATCATGTCATCATGGCATCTGACATTCTGCTAGACACTGTTCTCATAATCATGTCATCATGGCATCTGACATTCTGCTAGACACTGTTCTCATAATCATGTCATCATGGCATCTGACATTCTGCTAGACACTGTTCTCATAATCATGTCATCATGGCATCTGACATTCTGCTAGACACTGTTCTCATAATCATGTCATCATGGCATCTGACATTCTGCTAGACACTGTTCTCATAATCATGTCATCATGGCATCTGACATTCTGGCTAGACACTGTTCTCATAATCATGTCATCATGGCATCTGACATTCTGGCTAGACACTGTTCTCATAATCATGTCATCATGGCATCTGACATTCTGGCTAGACACTGTTCTCATAATCATGTCATTATGGTACTATCGCTGACTGAGCGTCAGGACAGATGGGAGATGCCGACGACGACTACATTCACCATGTATGTCGGCAGGACATCCTCCCGCTGAGACAAGGCGCACATGGCTGCAAGGCCTCGCGTCTCCCGTACAGACAGATCATCATCATTCTTTTCGTATACTGCTGGTCTCAAGAGTTGACAAGCATTTCATTTGGCCAGTTACAGTTGGGGGGGGGGGGGGGGGGGCCGGGGGGAATGTCGCCGAGAGCAACTGTTGCACACCGATAAAATTGCGCACCGAGCTACGGCGCAACACAGGGAACCCCTTGTTGTGACGTCATACCCTGGGATTCCGTTTTGTTTGGGGTGAATAAAGGCAAAAGTACCGCAATAAATCACTATCAATGAATGTAACCAAGAGGATGATGAAATGCTGTATAGAACCGGTTTTGCTATATGGCAGTGAATCTTGTAATGTAAATGAATCAATTAGAAAGAACTTAAAAAGCAACAGAGATGTGGTTTTTGAGACGAATGTTGCGAATTACTTGGACAGCCAGAGTAACTAACAACGAATGCCTGAAAGAAGTTAATGAAACTAGAGCATTATATACAACAATAAGTAAGAGAAAACAGCTTTCTTTGGTCATGTGATGAGAAAAGAGACACTGGAGAACATCGTGACAACTGGAAGAGAGGCAGACCAAGAGAAATGATGCTGGATGGATTGAGACAGTGGTATGGAAGAATATCATCGACAGAGTTGATCTAGAACATCAGAGACCGAGATCTGTGGAGAGCCATGAGCACCTACGCCAGCTGTCAAGTCACTTGATGATAAATTCTGTCACGACAAACCACATATGGAAAACAACTCCTGTGTTTTGTAATGTTGAATGTTTCTTTCATTTACAGGAATTTATAAACACATAGATAATATGCATTATTAAACACTGAATTACAAGTGTGTACTGTTTATCTTTTGATAGTGTGGCTTTTATTTCTTTGTAATGTGAATAAATCATTATTATTTCTCAAAGAGTATTTACCATAATATTATGCAAGATATGCCAATGTTCATATATAAATGTCTTAATTATGTTCTGTTTCCAGGCCCGCAGTCCGTATACTATAATTTGGGGACCGCCGACCGTGCTTCCCAATTTACAAAGCAATCATGGTACATTCCATTCCTTACTCCACACAAGACACCCACACACGCCTACTTGTTCTATTGGCAGAGTACAGAAATCTCAAATGGACATTAAGAAACAAACCATTATACAATTACTGAACTTTCAACAAAGAAATTGTCCAACAAATTTTATCAGCAAAAAGTCTTAAACATTATAATCTTAGTCCCACAAGCGCAAATCCCGTAAGATATTTGCCTAAAGATAGCACATATAACATAAGAAGCACAACATTCGATTTAATCATAAAAGATATCACAACTGTAAATGTTTTTATTGACGATATTGATAATCTTGCCGGCTTCCTGGCCTAGAGGTTAGCAACTTTTCTCCGTAATCTCGTATACTCTCGTAAGTAACGTGACGACGGTGAGAATCAGCAGTCGTTCGAATCGCGTCGGTAACTAACCGGGTATGTGAGCCGGCCGCTCAGAAAGCTATGGCAAACTACTGAGCGTAATCTTGCCAAGAAATCATCAATCAGCTGAAAGATGCTGATGGTGACAGCGATATCCTGTAAAGGATATGCAAAACAATTGATAATCTTATAATTATATTATTATTACTATTATTATTATTACTACTATCAATATTATTACTTTTCTTATTATTATATTTAAATGTGCACAATTTAAAAAAAATGAAGAGGAAATTAACCACACACATCCCTCACCTGTCCCCTCTCTTGTTCATAACATATATAGACAACATACGTAAAGAAACCAGCCAAACAGAGACCGCAAGAACACCGCATGACAAGAACACAGAAGAAGAACCATCTTCAAATTATACCATTAGAGAACTCCTGTTTGCGGACGACCGAGCACTAATAGTAAACCAGAAGCTGAATTACAAGACCACAATGAATAACCTAAACGAAATGTGTAGGGAACATAACATGAAAATTAGTATAATTATAGTTTTTATATAATTATAATGACTATAACTAAAGATGAAACAACAACAACAATTCACCTAAACGAACATCCCTTGAAACAAATAAAGAGTTTCAAGTACCTAGGAAGGATAATATCATCAAATGGCAAATCAGAAGAAGAGATAGAAAATAGATGCAATAAGGCAAACCAACTCATTGGACAAATGGCATCTATACTAAAGAACAAACATGTATAAATAACTGCAAAGAAAGCACTTTATAACACAATCTTCCTACCAACTCTACGTTACCAATGTCAAACCTGGATAATGACAGAAACAGAAAAAAGAAAAATCACAACAGCATTCTGTGGAATTACAAGATATCACAAAGAAAAAACACTTAGAAAAGCTATGAGTGTGTGTGTGTGTGTGTGCGTGTGTGTGTGTGTGTGTGTGTGTGTGTGAGTGTGTGTGTGTGTGTGTGTGTGCGTGTGTGTGTGTGTGTACATATGCATATCCTTTACAGGACATCTCTGTCAACACCAGCATTTTACAACTGTTGTGATCTCTAGGCAAGTTTACGTTCAGTAGTTGCCATTGCTTTCTGAACGACCGGCTCCCGTACCAATTCGATAAAACCCAGCGCAACGCGGTCTGCTTCCAAATCGCGTACAGCTGTGTTTCGAACGCAGCTAAGCGGAATTATGAACCGCGTCCGTAACGCCATCGCCACGGAGAGCGGCAATGAGTAATAAGCAACGAGTAGGGGACATACAAATCCAATATTGTTACAGGGGAGATTACTTGAATTCAGAAGAAAAACTTAAATCATATGCTATCGTTAATATTATTAACTAACTTTTAAACTTCTCTAATA
Source organism: Cepaea hortensis (assembly GCA_963921405.1). Lineage (NCBI taxonomy): Eukaryota > Metazoa > Mollusca > Gastropoda > Stylommatophora > Helicidae > Cepaea > Cepaea hortensis. The sequence continues at coordinate 149,077,118 of OY992879.1, forward strand.
TTCTCTTAGAAATAAAATACTCTATGCGGAAGTGAAATATGTAATGCCAAATATAATACTTTTAGATTTCTTATAGAACATATTTTTAATATGTACATGCTTACATTTTATAATCAACTTTTCAGTTATATATTTATTTCTTTAATATTATATGTGTACTTAGTGTAGCCGATGTTTCTTCGGTTTGGGTGCCCACCTATATGGGGGAAAACATTTTTTTTACTGGCCTCCTAGGGCCACAAAAAACGAATTTCTGGTGGCGGATAGCAACCAAAATGGCGGCATAAACATTTGCTTCAGTTCGGACAATTTATTATTCTGCTGTTTTATTATTTATATATATATATATGTAATATTATTTGAGTGACCTGTGTCAGGTGCTAAAATATTGAATCGACGTTCTTTTGTGTGTCTTTTCACTGGATCGTCGAGTGAATTTATTGCAGAAAGTTTGTGAAATTCAAAATGGACTCTACTCAGGTGAGCCGTGTTGTCGAGGGAAGACAATTCAGTCAAGTATCCGCGTCTTCCCCCTGTACTAAACCTAACCAAGTTTCGGAGGTAAGCGTCGACCTAGACTCTTTTGAGGAGGATGCCATGCACCTGCCCAAAACGTTGGTGGTCTCGTTAAGAGGCCCAGGAGCGGCCAGATCAACCGCCGAACTGGTGGGAGGTGCATTGGTCGGTCCCGGAGGTGTACCGATAAACGAACTTGGTGAGCTATATATAGGTATGAGAACCCAACAAAATGGTTCTTTGCTGTTCTATCGGAGACACTTTACGAGCGTCTCCACAGGAAAACCATAATTTAAAAAAAAAAACCGGAAATGACAATAGAAATCCAGCAGGCAGAGAAAGAGAAGACGCGATTAACCTTACACTGGATTTTAGCAACAATGAAAGAAGAAGGCGTGAAGACAATAGTGAAAGAAATAACAGGCGACCCTGAGCCCGTGGTTTTCAGAATTAAAAACTCAGCAGGGAAATGGGGAGCCTTGGTACACCCTAAAGAAGGGCAAACCATACCCCACTATGTCAATATAACAGCAAAAGGAGGGCAGAAAATTCGGAAGCATAGAATCCTGGTGACCATGCCAGGGCGGAGGACAGTGTGTTTGACATGCGGGCAAGATTCATATTGGTCTAATAAATGTCCAACTAAGTCAACAAAGCCAACACCAACCATAAACAACCTAGACGAGTTTCCAGCTCTGCCAGGACTGTTAAAAAGACAACCCACCCAGCCTGCCCCGCCCACCCAGGCAAAATCGAAACAAGATATGACCCCAAACCCAGATCCACCAACGACCTCGACCAAGAAGAAAGACCAAAAGGAGGAGGAGTCCTCTACATACGACAAAGAAGCAGATACGACAGAGGGTTTCAAGGAAGTCACACATAACAAGCGCAATAGAAGACGGAAAAACACGGACAACAGTGATTGTGAGGAAGAATCGCCCATAGCGACACCAAAGAAAGTAAACAAACAAGACATCCCCACAGGAAAAACAAACGGACAGAGGCAGACCACAAAAGAAGATGACAACATATCTTTACGTAAATTATTTATCACCACCGACACAGATGATGAAGAGAATCCAGAAACAATAAAAACACTAAACAGCTACATTTATTCATTCATTCATTCATTCATTCATTGTCATTCATTCATTCATTCATTCATTCATTCATTCATTCATTGGCACCTTGCCGTCTTGACAGACGATAGTTTGTAAGGGATGGAGTTATTGCCTCTCCATAGCACAAAGCCTGGGCTAAAATATAGAGATCATGTGTTGCCAATGCAGCATGATCCCTCTCTCGGCCTGCCTAGTTCACTCCAGAGGAAAGGTAATACCCTACATCTGGAACAAGACAAGCTGCAGAAGCTGCCGAATCAGCAAATCAATGCTCTAACTGTCCGCCTGTCGGAGCTTCGATCCTAGACCAGCCACCAACCAAGGCTTAGGGCCTGGTCTGCCCTGCCATGACATTTTGTCTTTAGCTTGCATTTCCTCGCACCAGGGTAAAGCTTGTACCCTCCCAATTGCGCTCTTCCGCCCGAAGCCGTTGGCACAATGTGGGGTGTCGTGTTTGGTAAGCGCCGCCCAAGGTTCGGCGCTAACAGAAAGCAGGTAGTACCGTCTACTGTTATACGGTAGCTCAGTCATACCTGACTAAACAGCTACATACAGCCGTTTTAATTATTATTAATGTCAGTTGTCAATTTATACTCAACATATTTTTTTGTTTGATACTGTGATGGGTGACGACATCAAGATAATATGTTTAAATATAGCAGGCATACGTACACAACAACAGCACATTTGCATTCTTATACGCAAATACAAACCAGATTTAATCCTTCTACAAGAGACAAATATACATTCAGATACACATGGCGCACAAATTTCAACACAGTTAGGACTGAGACATGCATTTTTCAGTTTGGCGGTCCACAACATAGGTGTCTGGGACAGCCATACTACAAACATCAGATAGGTGGAACATACTCAAAACAAATCGGGATAGCCAGGGAAGAATCAACATAGCACAGATAAGTAACACTTCACACACATATACCATTGTCAACATTCATGCACCACCAAATTATAACCACCAACCACAGTTCTATGAAGAACTTGACACACTACTCACACATACATACAGAGGACAGAACATCATACTCTGTGGAGATTTCAACTGTGTATTACAGGCACTGGATATAGTAGGCGGAGAAATGAAGACACATGTGAGGAGAATGAACAGAGAAGGTGCAACCCAGTTAGAGACACTGCAAAACATTTTAGACTTTACATACACCTTAATATGACACAAACATCCAAATAAGCGAGAAACAACCCACACAAATGAAATACACCACACATGAAGAAGATTCTTCTTCTTCTTCAGCGTTCCGAGCCATTGAGGTTCTTTGCTGCAGATACAATCCGTCTCCATTCGTCTCTCTGGTGGACCCTCTCTTGCCAGTCGTTGATTCCAAGTGCTTGTAGGTCAGTATATATATATTATCTCTCCACCGTCTTCTTGGTCTACGTCGGGGTATACAGTCACTTATTTCCTGAGTGTAAGCGAGTTTTGTTTCCCTATTATCTTCCATTCTTTCTATATGCCCCAGCCATTGTAGTCTATTAGCCTTCATGATACCAGTGATTAGCGGGTACTTAAACAGATCATAAACGTCTTTGTTACTTCTTCTTTTCCACTCTCCACTTTGTGTATCCCTAATGGGTCCAAAGATGCGTCTTAAAACTTTGTTCTCAAAGGTTTGTAGTAAGGCTTCGTCTCCTTTCGTTGTACTCCAGGTTTCAGAGCCATACAGCACAACTGGTCTGATCAGTGTTTTGTATATTGTGATCTTGGTGTTACGAGATAGCGCCTTTGATTTTAGTAGATGTTGTAGTGCATAGTATATCTTATTTCCAGAATTGATTCTGATTTGTATTTCTTCCCGTATGATGTTGGAGCAGTTGAAGATTGTACCCAGGTATTTGTATGTTTCCGTTCTTTTAATAGTCATATTATCTATTTGTATGTGGCCAGAGTTTTTAGCCATTCCTTCTCTTGAAATTACCATATATTCTGTCTTATCTTGGTTGATAACCAGCCCCATCAGTTGGGCTTTTTCCTTTAAGTGAGTCAATATTTCCAATGTCTTTTGTTCATTTTCCCCTATAATATCTATATCATCTGCATAACCAAGCAGCCTGAATGTTCCTCCAATATCACATTCCTCCTTTACCTTCCTTACAACTTTCTGTAGAGCCAAATTGAAAAGGAGCGGCGATAGTGCATCACCCTGTTTCAAACCAGATGTTATCTGGAAAGTGTCTGACTTCCTGCCTGTATATGTTACTATATTATAAGTATCTTCCATGCATAGTCTGGTCATGTTGATTAACTTCCTTGGTATTCCAAATTCCCACATAGTATTCCATAGATTATTACTATGGACACTATCATAAACCTGTTTAAAATCCACAAAAATGTTATGGAGATCTCTTTTATATTCCCAATTTTTCTCGGCTATTTGTCGTAAGATAAATATCTGATCTATTGTTGATCTGTTTTGTCTAAAACCCGCCTGGTAGTCACCTAATATGTATTCTGAATATGGTTTTAGTCTATTTAGTAATACTGCGGATAGTATCTTATAGCTTATGGACAGTAGTGATATTCCTCTATAATTTTCACACTGGAACTTGTCTCCTTTCTTAAAGATAGGTATCAATAATGACTCTTTCCAGTCATGGGGTAATTCTTCAGTCCTCCAGATTTTTATTATTAGTTCGTATAGCTTTAGATGTAATGCATGGCCACTCGCCTTTATAAATTCAGCAGCAATTCCATCAGCCCCAGTTGCCTTATTGTTTTTAAGTCGTGTTATTACATATAGGATTTCTTCAAATGCAGGTTCTTCAATTCGTGGCTCTGGGAAAGTATTACTTGGAGCTTCACAATTTAGTAATTCAACAAAATATTCTTTCCATGTGTTGCACATTTCCTCATTGGTATTTATCATATTCCCATTTTTGTCTTTTAAACCACATGTGTTATGTTGGTGCCCTCGTTTCATTGACTTCAGTTCTTAAAAAAAACTTTCTGGATTCGTTTTTCTGGTGATTAGTTTCCATACCTTTGATTATATTACTCATATACTCTCGCTTCTGCTGTCGAACTATTTTTGTAGCCTCTTTACATTCATTTCTATATTGCTCTTCCTTTTGGATGTTGTTGATGTCATTTAGCCATAGCTGTCTGGCATTCTTTCTCCTAATGACTGCTTCTTCACATTTTGGATTGAACCATTTGTTATTTCTATGCGTGGTTAACACACCGAGACATTCTTCTGCGGTAGATTGAATTGTATTCTTGATGTTCAACCAAGTTTGGTCAACGCTTTCCTCCAACGGGTTTTGTAGAATTTCAAGTTTACATTTTATTTCATCTGCAAATTTCTCTTTGACTGTAATTTCTTGTATTTTTTTCTCTGTTATATGTTGATGTAACCTTTGTAGTTTAGCATAGAAAGCTCTCTTAAGTTTTATTTTAAATTTTGCCCCAACGAGGAAGTGGTCGTTGTGGCACTCAGCTCCTCTATAGCTTCTAACTTGTTGTATGTTTGATGCATTTTGTTGTTAATTAAAATGTGAAATATTTGATTATAGGTTCTCTTGTCGCATGATTTCCAAGTTTGTTTATGTATATCCTTTCTTTGTAGTCTTGTACTGCTGATCTGCAGTCCTTTGGCTTCTGCTAGGTTGATGACTCTCCTTCCATTATCATTTGAAGTTGTATGTAGGCTTTCCATACCGGCAACTTTTTTATGAGTTTGCTCTCTGCCTATTTTTGCGTTGAAGTCTCCCAGCACAATCAGGATGTCCTGTTTGGGGGTTTCTTCTATGACATTTTCCAGATCATTATACAAGTCTATTTTAATATCATCTTCTTTCTCTTCAGTGGGCACATGTATACTAATCATCGTTATATTTTTCCATTTACCTTTTATTCGTAATTTACTAATCCTATCATTAACAGCTTTAAAGTTTAGAACGTTCCCCCATAACTCTTTTTTGATGACAAATCCTGTTCCTAATTCATGTTTATTTTGGGTGTTTCCTCCATATATTATAATCATTCCATTTTGCTCTAAAGTACCCTCTCCTGGCTACCTTATTTCTTGAATTGCTGTTATATCCATTTTATACTTAACCAGCTCCCGGGTTAATTCTTCGGCCGCTCCAGCTCGATATAGTGTCCGTACATTCCATTTTCTAAATCTCAAAAGTCCTTTAACGTTCCAAGGTCGATGTCCAAATAAGTCAGTCCGAATTCAAGGCTCATGTATCTGTTTTGTAACAAAATGTTTTTTTTTTATAAAGGTGGGGATGTTAACCCCATGCTTCAACCCCCAACCTGGAGGACCAGGGTGTTTCTCTTTGTCTGTTCTCTACCCTTTGACCTGTCCGGTTTAGGAGGCCCTGCTGGTAGCTACGCTACCGCCGCCATAGCTCTCAGGGTCATTGATAAACTCAAGCTCCCCCAAGACGACAAGGTGGAAACATCATCGGGGGAGAGGAAGAAGTTTACATAGGATATATATATATATATATATATATATATATATATATATATATATATATATATATATATATATATATATATATATATATATATATATCCGCAACACACCACATAATAAACACTCGGCACCTACAAGAGACATTACAGTACAAAGACCATAAAGCCAGACTAGCACACATCAGTACAAGCAACATAAACACACAGACAATTAAACGTTCACCACATTGGAAATTTAACAACACACTTCTTAAGCTTGCAAAATACGTAAAATACATGACACAACTTTTACACACATACACTGAGCATATACCGACTGATAACATCAGACAACACTGGGAATTACTGAAAAATACAATACGAAGCAGAACACAGCAACTAGCATCCATCATACACAAAGACAGATTAAGACAGGAACAACTTATATAAACAGCCATACAGCTGACAAAACAGACAGACAGTAATACACCACACTTACACACACTGGAGGAACAGCTAGAGCAGCACCAGCAACACAGATATCTGGGTGCTCTCCTGAGAACAAAGCTCAACACAATCATACAAGAGAGCCCCAGCAATTAATACATGGCAATTGAACAAAATATACAGCACAACATACAAATAGACAAAATAACAGAAATGCAAGGCAACATGCAAACAGAACCAGCACAAATATCAGAAGCATTCAATCAATACTACACTCAACTGTTTACAGCAGAGACAGTAGACACACAGATACAAGACAATTTTCTACAATACAGTAAAAAGCTGTCAGACGAAGACAGAGACAGATCAGACACAGAAATAACACTGGCTGACATAACACACGCACTCAGCAAAATGAACAAATACAAGACACCAGGGACAGACGGATTAACGATATAATTCTACCAACACATCTTGCCCTATCTTGGATGGTCTTCTTCCTAAAGTCTATCAAGGCACCTTTGATAAACAACAACTACCAGATAGCTGCAACATGTCTTACATCACACTGAACCCAAAGACAATACAGACAAAATACAGATGAAAAATTATAGACCAAAATCACTACTGAACACAGACTATAAAATACTTGCCAAGGTACTGACCCAGAAACTTAGACCCTACATGCCAAATCTTACACACCCTGACCAACAATGCGGAGTACCACATAGGAACATACACCAACACACACATTTCAATGGGGACATCATCACATACGCATAAGAGAAGGAAGCTAGAAGCAATTAGACAAGACACCAAAATCACAGGCATATTTATACCAGGCGGAATAGAGCGGAAGTTGCTTGCATACGCAGACGACACCATTTTCTTCCCAACCAACAAAACATCCATCACAAAGATACTCCATACATTTACACAATTTGGTAAAGGGAGTGGGGCCAAATTAAACATACACAAATCACACATAATGGGTCTCGGAAAATGGCAGATTTTCCTCCAGACCTAACAGCCACAGACAATATTAAAGTATATGGAATCACATTTTCCAGCAACTCCAGACAGATACACGCAGAAACATGGCAAAACCTCACACACAAAATCATAGACATGCTACACAGATACAAGTACAAGACATCTACAATTTTCGGCAGGAACATCATTGTCAACACTTTCATTATCCCCAAAATTATACATTTAGTTACAGTACTAGACCCTCCAAGATAGACAATCACAGACATCAACAGACATATCAGACGTTTCATCTTTGGCAGCACAATTTACTGCATACAGCATAAGACACTCATACAGGACAAGAAACAAGGAGGAATAGCACTGCAAGACATACACACAAAGATACAAGCGCTGAGAATCCAACATAGAGGACACATTCTTAGTCACCAAGAACAACACCCACTACTATATAGAAATGGGACTGCAACACCTTAGGAGAATACATCTTAATACACCACACTACTTTGGAACTCTACCAGCGTTCTATAAGACATGTATACAAACACTACGAGGGAGTGAGCACTTACTACACCAGACATCACGCCAAATCTACAAATACCTGATTAAACAACAAGCACCCCCACTACATGTTAGAATTAAAAGAGGGAAAACATACTACATACAAGACTACACAGGTACATTTAATAATCTCCACAACCCAAACATAGCTCCCAAAGCGAGGGAAATTACATATCGTTTGATCTTTAACATGACACCTACTACCGAAAAACAAGCACACAGGTCAAAACGAATATCACCATGTCAACTCTGTAGACAAAACATACAAGAAACAGAAGACCACATTTTTTACATGCCCAACAGTACAGACTGCACTAGACAATTTAAGACAACTAATTGAGAAAAAAAAAAAAGAAGACAGATATGTACAAGGCAATATTTTTAAACACAATACCAAAAACCACAGAAAATAATCACATAAGATTGTTGACTACACTAACAGAGTACAGGTATGTGGTATGGACCTGTAGATGTGCAGCAACATACAGGTTCAGAATACACAACACACATATAATACAGCACATGGTCCAAAACAAAATCACACAAATATTCAAAACCACTTAGACAAAATGGAATATAAACATTTCAAATTTGTCTATGGGATTTGGATAAGTAATACAAACATAGAGATAATCTAAATCTGTATTGGTTCGTGCATGCATAGATATGTATGTACATATACATATAGGTGGGTATGTGTGTGTGTGTGTGTGTGTGTGTGTGTGTGTGTGTGTGTGTGTGTGTGTGTGTGTGTGTGTGTGTGTGTGTGTGTGTGTGTGTGTGTGTGTGAAAATATACACATAAATGTGTATGTATATTTGGTATGTATATATCTCTGTCGGTAGTGTCTGTGTTGATGTATATTTGACCCCTAGTCATGCGTGAATACACGTGTAGTTTTCATTTTAAAAAATATGAATTTTTCAATGAATAAATGTTCCAATGTATATAATGTTTGTAAATTTGCGCATATGTCACATACACGTCCACATGCAACTCTCTGTAAAAACACGAACAATACACTTTGCAACAATTTTAACACTCAATAAAGGTTTATTTTTAAAAACAAAGAAGAAAAAAAGCAAGTTACACCAAATTAGCATGGGTGGGCAAATTAAATAACTAATTATTGCAATTTTATTTTACTTATACACTTATACATTATATATTACAATATGGACAAAAACTTTTAATAATTTGTTAACAAGATTTAAAAAAATGTTTATTATAATACTTTTTTTTTTTTTTTGGTAAATTAAATTAAATGGCTTTAATTTAGACACAAACCAACTGCATTGTCACAACTATTGTTGATTTCTAATGAGATGTATGCAACTGATTTCAATTTTTGACAACATTCTTGAAATATGGAGCAAGTACAATTGTTGAAATTCGCATGACAGCATGCAAGTTGCAGTACGACAATAAAGACCAATTCTTAGATTTGTTGATCCTCAAGCAAGAATATGCTTGTTCGCAAGTGACCAAATGTATGTTGATCCACACAATGATAAAAGTTTAGCTGCAAAGTTTTTCAAGTTGGGAAATAATTCTTCTGATAAAGATCCATAGAAATCCAGCAAACCATCTGACTTGAATTTCTACTCCATGTCATGATCTGCTTGTAAATCAAGCAGATCAAACTGTATGTCCTCAGCGGCTTATCAGCTTCTGCACTAAAAGGGGAACTGAGAATATTGAACTGTGGTTCTAAGTTCTTGAAATCGTGGAATCTCCATCCAAATTCTTATCAATGCATCTAGTTGGTCTTTGTACTTCTCAGTCATTTCCCCAGAACTGATTTCGTGTTTCAGCAAAGGGAAGTGACAAAACCTTTTTTCACTTGCTTGTCTGGAGAACAGTGAGAGTTTTGCCTGAACTGATTATACATGTACATACAATTCATATGCAAACACTCCATTTTCCTGAAGTTTGATATTCAATTTATTTAACTTTTCCATAATTTCAACGCCAAACATAAAGTCTAACTTCCACTCTTTAATGACAATGTTAGTATTAAAGTCACATTCAATGCTGTTCATCTCAAGGAACATCACTGTTTCTTCTCTGAGGTCCCACATGCGCTTCAAAACCTTGCCGAGATTCAGCCATCGAACATTGGTGTTGTACAGGATATCAGAATATTCAGTTTCCAAATCGTCAAATAATGCCTTGAACTGTCTTGATTAAGTCCTCTTGATCTGAAGAGGAGCGGCTGGCCGAGAGGCTAGAACGCCGGACTCTCATTCGGGAGGCCCGGGTTCGATCCCTCGGTAAGGTGTCGGATTTTTTTCTGTCGGGGGCAAAAAGAAAATCCTAACCTGCACAGTTCGCGGCGACTGCACTAGCCAGGCGGCCTTTATTCATCAGGCTCAAAGACCCCTCTGCCATACACCACAAGGTACTATATTGGCAGTAAATGACAGTTAAATGACAGATCTGATGAGGTTGATGACACTGACAACTGGGTCAATAACATTCTTGCTATTCATAACAGTTTTACACAGACTTTCTTGATGGATCACACAGTGAAGTGGTGGTAATAATGTGTGGTCAGGATATTCTGCTTTAATCTTGTCATTTATCAACTTTACCAGAACTACATTTTTTTTCCCAGTCAAAGCACGAGCTCCGTCAGTTGTAACACTTGCCATCTTGTTCCAAACCAACCCAGTTCTTTCAATACATTTAGTAACAGCATTGAATATATCATGGCCTGTAGTTGTGGCTTTGAGTAACTCTTCAGTGAGTTTGAAAGAAATGTTTATTCCACATATAAATATCAATAATTGAGCAGTATCATGTACATCAGTATTCTCATCCAATGCAAGAGAGTACCACAAAAATTGTTTACTTGCATCTTGAAGTTTATGCATCAAATTGTCACTTATCTTGTCAACACGTCAGATCATAGTTCTCCTTGATAAAGTAATGTTGTAAAATTATTTCCTTTTTTTTTTTTTTTTTTTTTTTTTTTTTTTTTTTTTTTTTTGTTTGTTCTGGAAACATAATGTTTGTTGTATCTAGCAAACATTCCTGGATGGACTCGCCTTCAGAAAATGGCTTGTTCTGTTTTACAATTATGTGTGACAGCAGAAGACTAGCTTCTGTTGCTTCAACTTGAATTGAATACTGTTTAGTGAAAACAGCTTAATTTTTCTCCACATTTTTCACCAACTCCAGGCATTTCCTTTTCCTCTCCTCGGTTGTTAAATTGTATCCGAAATCGGAATGTTTTGTTTGATAATGTCTTTGTAAATTGCACTCCTTGAAAACAGCCACTGACTCACGACACAACAAACAAACTAATTTACTACCAACGTTTATAAAACAGTTCTTAATTGTTCATTCATCATTGAAACACGGCATTCATCTTTAATCTTACGTTATTTAGTTACACTCATTATTTTAATAAAATTTTAACAGTTACAATTTTACAAAACTTTAAACAAGAAAAGATACAAAACCTGCTTCCGGCTGTGTGTGAAAATAAAACAAGGAGTAAACTCAGAATAAATTTCAGAAATATATCAAGACTGCTACAGCATATATATTAATTTGACCACTGTAAATGTGGAAATAATTTATAACTGCAAAACAAACACTTTTAAATTTAACATTTTCTTGCAAAATAAATCATTTTATTCACCTGAGAAATATCTATTTTTCGTAAAATCATCCTTATTACATTTTTACATGTCGATAAATATTTCTCTATATTAAAATCGATAAATTCGTATTTTAGCATTACATTACGAAGGTCAATGATTGTTTATAACCACAGAAAATCAGAAAGACATTTTGACAATATCATTCAAACAAAAATGTTAGAACAATTATAACGGTACGTGAAATTCTCTAAATTTCTACCCGCCAAAAAAAACTATAAAAACGAAGGAAACAAATTTCAGTTCTGAATGCTCTCGAGGGCCGCATGATATTAGCTGCCGGGCCGCATGCAACCGCGGGCCATTATTTGCCCACCCCTGCCCTATCGCAACAATTCCACACTATCTCTTATCCTAATAAACTCCCTTCAGCTCAGTATAAATCTGTGCACCAACATCCGTGCATCTGGAGTGAGGTATTCTTTTCTCCCGGGCATGTTTACCCCGGTCAACAAATGCCCGCAGAAGTCGGATGTGTCGGCCGAAAGGCGCACATAGCTCAGCTTTGCTGTAAACAGGCACAACGCAATTACGTATCCCGGATGAACGCAGAAGAAGAAGTATCCTTTTCTAATAAAAGGTAGAAGCATGTCTTTAACGTAACGTTGCATTCTTTAGACCAAAGGGTGTCTGGTTGGTCATGCGCCGTAGTATGCTTGTTCCTGCAGCTAGGCGCTGTCGTCATTTGGAGGTGACAGGTTCGAATCCCGATGGTGTAACTATAAGTGTCAATTGTTATGTTGTCTAGTGTGTCCTCTGGTCTCTCTTTCTTTCTTCTACTTCTATGAGTGCCAAACATACATGTGAGATTATATATCAGCAGTTTTACTATTACACCATCTTCTTCTCTTGCCTCGGGTCTTGCTTTCCAGTATGTTTAGTAATATGTTATTATAATGAAGTCAAGGTAGCCTTCTCTCGAATGTTGCACACATTTCTAAGGTGCATTCGTGTGGTTTCATAAATTTTCAGAATCTGCACTGTCTATTTAAGGGAGCTAATTCTGACACAAATGCCGCATTTCAGAAAATGAAAAGTATCTTATGCAATAAGTCACTAACAATGAAAGTAAGAAAGAGAGTGCTGAAATGCTGTATAGAAACGGTTTTCCTGTATGACAGTCAATCTTGGAATGTAAATGAACAAATTAGGAAGACCTTAAGAAGCAACAGACATGTGGTTTTTGAGACGAATGTTGCGAATCACTTGGTCTGCCAGAGTAAATAACAAGGATTGTCTAAACGAGGCTTATGAAACTAGAACATTATATACAACAATAATAAAGAGGCCAACAGTTTTCTTTGGTCATGTGATGAGAAAAGAGACATTGGAGAACTTCGTGACAACTGGAAAGATCGAGGGGAAGAGAGGCAGACCAAGAGAAATGATTCTGGATGGATTGAGACGGTGGCATGGAGGAATATCATCAGCAGAGTTGATCCAGAACATCATAGACCGAGATCTGTGGCGAGTCATGAGCGCCTACGCCATTGGCAAGGCACTTAATGATGAATTCTGTCACGACAAACCTTATGCGGGGAAACAACTGTGTTTTGTAATGTTGAAAGTTTTATGTCATCTCCTGGAATGTATAAACAAATAGAAAATATGCATTATTAAACAATTAATTACAAGTGTGTACAGTGATTTTAATTCTTTGTAATGTGATTAAATCATTATTAATTCTTAAAGAGTATTTACCATGATATGATGCAAGACTTGTCAATGTTCATATATAAATGTCTTAATCATGTTCTGTTACCAGGCCCGCAGTCCGTAGCCTATGGGGACCGCTGACCGTGCATTCCAATTTACAAAGCAATCATGGTACATTCCATTCCTTACTCCACACAAGATACCCACTCAAAGCTACTTGTTCTATTGGAAGAGTACAGAAATTTCAAATGGACATTAAGAAACAAAGCATTATACAATTACATAACTTTCAACATAGAAATTGTCCAACAACTTGTATCAACAAACAGTCTCAAACATTCTAATCTTTGTCCGACAAGCGCAAATCCCGTAAGATATTTGCCTGAAGATAGCACATATTACAGAAGGAGCAAATAACTCGATTTAAACATAAAAGATATCACAACTGTAAATGTGTTTATTGACGGTATTATTAGGGACGTTCATTTGAAACCCGTTACAATGGCTTTATTACAAAAGCATAAAAGAAACATTAACAGGTGTGGTAGAATTAAACAAAGCATTCATTGTGAATGAATTATGCACCATGGGTTGGTCAGAAGAAATCGCCGTAGGCGTTCAGGCAATATCCCATTGTTTAGGTAGGCGGCAAATGGCGTCCGCAAAAAAAGGATTGTAGCTGCTCACTGAAGCAAGTGTTTACCGCTTTAATTACGTGTGCATCTGTGTGAAATAGTTGCCCCTTGAGATCTTTTTGTTTAGAGGTCCGAACAAATGAAAATCACATGGTGACAAATCAGGACTATAGGCTGTTTGTTGCAGAATTTCCCACTTCTTCCTTGCTAATGCTTCCTGCACAATCTTTGCGACATGCCGACGAGCATTATCGTGCTACAAAATCACACCATGAGAAAGCATGCCGGGTCGTTTATTCTTTATGGCTTTGTGCAGCTTGTCTAGTGTTTACAAGTATTGGGTAGCGTTAATGTTGACACCAGGTTCTTTAAAGTCGGCCAACAATAGCCCTTCGTGGTCAAAAAATGCGCTCTTCATAATCTTACCAGCGGAAACCTGTAACTTGAATTTTTTGGCTTTTGGTGATCCAGCATGCTTCCATTGCACGCTCTCTCTTTTGCTGCTCGGCTCTAAGTGGTGACACCATGATTCATCGCCTGCCACTATGTATAAGAAAACTGCATAACCCTCCACTCTGTAACGCAGCAAGTGGTTCAAACACCATCCCATGCCTTCCTCTTTTTGGTGGTCGGTCAACATCCGTGGTACCCACTGTGAACACACCTTCCGATATTGCAGTTTCTTACGAACGACCTTTTAAATTTTCCCAATTGACACATCAAAGTCTTTCGCTAGCGACCGTATGCTTCGACAACGGTTCATCTGTACTGCTGTATCAATTTTGGTTTTTGGCGATGTTTCTTTCTGTTGCAACAATATACGCTTGACCCGGCCGTCGAAGATCTGTCGTGAACTGACATACTTTCCGAAACATGAGACATTCGTGCCCAGTTTGTCACTGTTGTCTTCGACACACATTTGTTACCGTTCGCTGCCTACATTCTTCAATGAATGTCCACTGGTCGACATCCTTCAATTGAAAGAAACTGAATCACCGCTCTGTGAGCTTCTTTGGATGGATTTTGGATCAACCCGGCCATTTTCTCAATGGTCAGAAACAGAACCTATGCATCATGGGACGATAAGCACGTGCTCTTTTATTCATTGGTCAGTACTTATCACATGACTATGACGTGATTAAGTTCAACGTACGCAATTACGAGCGATGTGGAACTAACGGATTTCAAATGAACGCCCCTTATATTAATCTTATAATTTTATTACTACTACTACTACTACTACTACTACTACTACTACTACTAATACTACTACTACTACTACTACTACTACTACTACTACTACTACTACTACTACTACTACTACCACCACTACTACTACTACTACTACTACTACTACTACTACTACTACTACTACTACTGCTGCTGCTGCTGCTGATGCTGCTGTTACTACTACTACTACTACTACTACTACTACTACTACTACTACTACTACTACTACTACTGCTGCTGCTGCTGCTGCTGCTGCTACTACTACTACTACTACTACTACTACTACTACTACTACTGCTGCTGCTGCTGCTGCTGCTGCTGCTACTACTACTACTACTATTACTACTACTACTACTACTACTACTACTACTACTACTACTGCTGCTGCTGCTGCTGCTGCTGATGCTGCTGCTACTGCTACTACTACTACTACTACTACTACTACTACTACTACTACTACTACTACTACTACTACTACTACTACTACTACTATCAGTATTATTACTTTCTTCATTATTATATTTAAATGTGCAACTTGAAAAAATAAATGAACAGGAAATTAACCACACACATCCCTCTCCTGTCCCCTTTCTTGTTCATAACTTATGTAGACAACATATGTAAAGAAACCATCCAATGAGACCGCAAGAACATGCATGACAAACACACAGAAGAAGAACCATCTGCAAATTACACCATTGGAGAACTCCTGTTTCCGAACGACCAAGCACTAATAGTAAAACCAAAAGCTGAATTACATGACCACATCTACTAAGAAAGCACTTTATAACACAATCTGCCTACCAACTCTACGTTACCAACGCCAAACCTGGACAATGACAGAAAAAGAGAATATAAAAATCACAACAACAGAATTCTGCGGAATTACAAGATATCTAAAAGAAAAACACTTAGATAACCCATGAGAGGGGACATAACCATTTAAAAGTGTTAAAGGGATAATACTTATATTTTGAAAAGAAAAAAATATAGATAATACAATATCATTAACTCACTTTTCAACTTCTTTAAACTTCTCTTGGAAATTAAAAATGTCAATTCTTAAGTAAAATATTTTAATGACAGATACAATACTTCTAGACTTCTTACACAAAATGTTTCTAATTTTTAAATACATACATTTTATAGTCAACTTTTCAGTTATATATTTATTTCTTAAATATTATTTGTATACTTTCAATGTAGATCACTACGCGACATTTCAACACCTACCCCTATATGGGGGTAAAGACATTTTTTTACTGGCCTCCTAAGGCCACAACAACTGAACAGGGAATTAACCACACACATCCCTCAACTCTCTTGTTCGTATAGTAAGGACACTATAGTATGTCCACATTTGTTTGCCGCAATATAAACATCCATATCTCAGTAACCAACTGAGGGAAAATTATGAGATTTAGTATATAACCTTATCAATATGTCCACCCGACAAAAAAATTTTTGTTCTGGAGATTTTACAGCAGATTTCAAAGTTTGTTTATATGCGGTATATAATTTACGGGTCTGAGATGAAATTCATAATGTTAAATTTATTACAGCGTAGCCAGACAATCAGCTATTGTTAGTGTTTTGAAGGGATTGGCCTTTTGCCAACTATCCACGTTGTTCAAACAAGGACAGTTCAGAGGTGTCTCAAAATGTGGGTTATTTCATGAAACCTGATTAATATGTTGTTTTTTTTTTTTTTTTTTTAAATCTTACCACTTATCGCTAACGTTGAAATGTGTGAATCTTTTTCAATGGGATTTAATGCGAAATTGTACACTTCAAGAATCACTATGAAGTTGTACACATATTTTTGTCAAGAAGCTGATCGCAGGAAACTGTTTTATACTATTACAAATTCCGAAAAAAGAACAGTGCATGCATTGGGTTTGAGTCGATGGGTGCAAGAATCTGAAATTAAACCACCACGCAATAACGAAACGGTAGGTAGAAAGATTATTGTAGACAGCTTTGACAAAGATGTCATAAGGCGAGCTATTATAGAATTGCTTTTAAAAGTCGACAGGGTCGACTTCATTGCACCGGGTTCTATCCCATATGGCTCGGTCTCTTTCCGCAGCGCGGAAAGCATCGCACAAGGCACGAACTCCGCAGCTCTAACGACGACCCACAGAAGTCTCCGAAAAATTTAACTCGTAAACCGAAGTCAAAAGGCTTGACCACTTCGCCACGGAGACTCCTAAAATTATAAAAATTTAGGATTTTATATCCAGGATTATCCAGCATTATAAAAATGCTGGATGCCAAAGAAACAGTGACTGCAAGAAAACGTAGGGTTTGGTTGAGAAAGAACAAATCAAATCAAATCAAATCAACTTTATTTTAAAAGGGTCACAAATAGGGCACGCAGGCCCGCTTACATTCGTCCCTTCCAATCACTCGTCTTTCGTTCATCAAGAGCATTATACATTTACATAGGAAGAAAGATAAACATTATGAAATGAATGTTGTAAACATAATCAAGACAAATTACCATGTTATGAGGCCCATCTCCCACCTACCCATACATCACCCGACCCACACACACAACCCCACCTACCCACACTCACACACCCAGGGACACATACATACCCCACTAGCCAACACATCCTCCTCCCGCACATCCCCCACCCACACACACTGCCCTCACCTGTTTCCCCAACCAAAACACACTCGCCACCTACAAACATCCCCCACCAACCCATACATACCACACCCACCCACATGCACATCCTAACCCACGCATCCTCTCCCCATCCACACCTCCAACTACCCATCCCCCAGCCACATCTCTATCGACCACATATTCCTCACCCACGCACACACTTCACCCACCAACACACACATCGCACATCCACTCACACATCCCCAAACCATACACACACATCCCCACCAACTGACATCTCCCTACCCCGACACACACACATCTCCCTAACCACCTATACATCCTCAATCCACTCACACACACCCCACCACCCACACATACATCCTCCACCCACCCACACGTGCCCTAACCCAATCCCTTACCACACACGTCCCCCACCCGCACATCACATACATCCTCTACCACGCAATATTCCCAACCCACACACCGCACACATATCCCTCATCATCACATCTTACACCCACATCCCACCACCCACACATACATCCTCCACCCACCTACACATGCCCTAACCCAATCCCCCACCACACACGTCCCCCACCCGCACATCACATACATCCTCTACCATGCAATATTCCCAACCCACACACCACACACATGTCCCCCACCCACATACCACACAATATTCCCACCCACAGAGATACCCTTACTCATCCACTAACATACCCCCACCCACACACACATACCCCACCCACACAATAACCCCAACCAACACACCACACACCTCTCCCCACCCACACATGCATTCCCCACCCATCCACCAACACACACTCTCACGCAAACATCCTCCACTACGCACCCACACCCCCCCCCACCCCCTACCAAACATCTCTCGATCACAATACCCCTATCCACACACATCCTCCACCCACTCACGCATCCCACCCCGACACATACACATCCCTCACCCACCTACACATTACACACCCCCACCCACACATACATTTTCCACCCATACACCCCACCACCCACACATACTTCTCCCAACCACCACATATCCCCCACCCATACACATATTCCCCGCACCCATCACTCACATCCCCTATACCACACACTATCCCCCACCCACACACATATCCTCACCAATACCACCACAAACAACCCCCCCTCCCCCAATCCACACACCATGCACACATCCCCCACCAACACACAGCACACATAACCCAAACCCACACACCATACACTTCTCTTCACCCGCCCTTACATCCACAATCCACCCACACAATCCCCTACCCACACAACCCCGCCACACACACATACTTCCCCAAACCATCCACACATCTCCACCCTCCCAAACACACATCCCCAGCACCCGTCCCATATACATATCCTCCACCCATACACACATCCCCCACACCCATTCCCACACCCCTACTTTCACCCCCACACATCCATCCACACATCCCATCAACACCCACAAATATCACTACCCACCAACACCCACACATCCCAACCCATCCAAAACGCATACCCCCACCCACACATCCCCACCCTCACACACATCCTCCACACATACTCACACATCCTCACATCTAGACACATACAAAATGCCCCACGTGAGCATTGAAACTAGTATGAACAAACTCCCACACTTTACTCACACACATACACTGACAATTTTCGTGAGCAGTCTCATAAAAATGTTAAACATGGAGACAAATGTGTACATAAACAGTGTGTGAAGTAAAAATTGCAATGCACACACACACACACACACACACACACACACACACACACACACACACACTCACACACACACACATTCACTCTCACGCTCACTCATTCTGTCTCTCACTCAAACTACAGTAATGTACATGAGTTTACATTATACATGATAAAATCAAATGGTATATCACAGATGAGAACACACAAACATATGGATTCGCGTGTTACATAACATGCGTGTTACATGACATGCATCTGCTCAGCTCTCTCTCTCTCTCTCTCTCTCTCTCTCTCTCTCTCTCTCTCTCTCTCTCTCTCTCTCTCTCTCTCTGTATTCTTACATATACAAACACTAACACGCGTGCGCGCGCTCACACACACACTAACACATAAACTCTCCCACTGTCTCACTCTCTCTCTCTCGTTCGCTCACTCTCTCTCTCTCTCTCTCTCTCTCTCTCACTCACTATTTCCCCCATTCATTCACTCTGTCCATCTTCATTCACTTTATCTTTAAATCTCTTACTCTCTCTCTCTCTCTCTCTCTCTCTCTCTCTCTCTCACACTCATACACAGACAGACACACACCCTCACGCTATCACTCAATGTTTCACTTACCCTAGCGCACTCACTCACTCTTTTACTCTCTCTCTCACACACACACACACATTCATTCACTCACTCACACACACTCACTCTCTCACTCATTCATTCCTCACTCATTCACTCACTTACTCTCTCACACACAATCCTTCACACACACACACACACTCTCTCTCTCTCTCAATCACACTCTCTCACACATAAACATACGCATGAATGTACGCACGCACACACTCCCTCACTCACTCTCACACATACACGTGCAAATGCATGCACTGACACATTCCCTCACCATTTGTCAGCTCAATCACTCTCTCCACACACACGCATGCACGTGCGCACACACACATTCACTCTCTCACTCTCTCTGACACCCACTTTCTCTCTCTCTCTCTCTCTCTCTCTCTCTCTCTCTCTCTCTCTCTCTCTCTCTCTCTCTTCCACACACACACATATATATAGTGAACAATTATAGTTAAATAATTATAATGAACAATTATAATGAACAATTATAATGAACAATTATACCAGTAAATGAATTATGGTATGAATTATGGTTATGAACAATAACATAGAGCTATCCAAAACAACTTTGTGGAAAATTATAAGGACATCATCTTCACTTTTTGAAAGTACAAGGGAGGTAGAAATATTCTTTGCGAGCAACCGCATTTAGGAGCCATGAGAAGCAGATACCTACGTGAAATAAGGGAAATGCGCAAAGAAAATTATGACATAGTGTATTTGGAGGAGACGTGGATCAATGCGTACCACACAAGTGAAAATGTATGGCAATCAATGGATGGAAAGATTAAGCGTTATGTGCCCTGTAGTAAAGGACTGCGTTTGGTTATAGCCTATGCTGGTAGTACTCATAATGGCTTACTACAGAATGCTGGGCTCGTGTTCGTATCAAAGCATACAGACAATAGGGATTATCATATTGAGATCAATGGCAATGTATTTAGAGATTGGCTCGAGAATACAGTACTTCCATCCCTTGATAGACCGTCTTGTCTAATCATGGACAATGCATCATATCACAATGTTGTTGCCCAAGAAGACAAAATACCTACGGCATCGGGCACAAAGGAAGCAATAAAGATATGGCTCCGAAGGGAAAATATACCATTTCCAGAAACATATTTCAAGCTACAGTTGTTGTTCCTTGTAAAACAGGCGCAAGAAAAGCAAGAAATTTCAAATCGACAAGTTGATAGAAGAGCATGGCCATGGGTGCTTGAGACTTCCGCCGTATCATTCTCATTTAAACCCTATAGAACTTGTGTGGGCTAAAATTAAAGGACAAGTGACAGCTGCCAATACTACATTCAAATTGTCTGACGTCAAGATACTAACCCAGTCCTCGCTATTAAATATTGATAAAAGTTACTGGAAAAAATGTGAGGACCATGTGTTGAAAGGGGAAGAGGACTATTGTAGAAAGGATGGATTGAATTTTATGCAAACGAGAGCAATCATCAACCTACTGGAATCGTCCGATACAGATTAAGGTCTTAGCAGATCGCAAACCTTAATCTACGTACACACTTACTGGGATATTTTGCTCCAACTATTCAGACGAATTGCAGGCCCTAAACATTACAGCATCAGCATAATGTCAATGGCAACAGTTTGTATTCCACAGTGTTGAATTTTCAATTCCGCAAGCTCTCAGCGGTGACAAACAACTGTATTGAAAAAAAAAAACACACACACACACACTAAACGCATTGAATACCAACAGAAGAGTAATATTGCGGTGGAAACTGACATATTGTGGCATAACAAGAAACGTGAGTGCAAACACGTTGTCAAATTAGGGGACAACACACGTGCATACGAATCAATCTATAAACTTCAATGAAAAGAGGACCAACATCTTGGTCGTTAAGAAGAAAGCCCACTACAGTGTAAAACAGGTAATCATGTTCCGTCTATGAACGGTAAACAGCAGAGTAGACAGTCTTTCACGAAGACTCAAAGCGGGTCTGTCACCCATGTGTACGTGTGAACAAACTACACAGACAGCTGAACACATCTTTAAAAATGGAAACATGATGACTAAATTGCGGTATCATTTCTGGTCATTCCATACGCACATTAACGCACAGCTATTTGGAAGCTTTCACGAACTCAATATAAAAAGTTAAATGCATCCTAGTAACATGAATACTTGTGTACAATTATTAACCAGCAGCTGAAGAAACAAGATGGAAATGAAAAATAAGGTAAGAAATATATTCCTTCTACTTTGCTGTCAATTTACACATTATTTACCCCATACCTCTGTACATTCTCTGTCTTTACTAATATTACACATTGCACCCCTCTCTGGAGTCTCCGTGGTGAAGTGGTCAAGCCGTCTGACTCGGGCTCCGAGGGTTGTATGTTCGATTCCTTCATTTCACGAGTGCCTTTTTTCGGAGACTCCAGAGGGTCGTCGCTGGAGATACGGAGTTCGTGCTTTGTGCCACGAAAAGAGACTGAGCCATATTGGATAAACATCCGGTGCAATGCTACTTTAAGCTACTTTTTGTATTGCACCCACTCCCATACGAATCTGGCTACGCCTTGTACTTGTGTCCTTACCAGAAATAACGTGGTTTACTGTAAGACTAGTTTGTTAGCGTGAATTCACTACATTTCCCCCAAAACATCAAAGAAATGTTGCCGCTTTCAATGATTTAAGTTGATTTTAGACCTATCAAAGACATATTCCTTGGGTGGGGGTAAATATAAGACGGTTGGAAAAATTTCATAACGATGCAACAGACAGTTTTCAAAATAATTGATGGTGAATGAAGGCATTCAAATCGGAACATACTATAGCCAAACAGAGACCGCAAGAACACCGCATGACGAAAACACAGAAGAAGAACCATCTGCAAATTACACCAAATTAGCATGGGTGGGCAAACTTTTTGTATGTAGACTACATTGATAAATACAAAGCTATTGTTTACAACAACCTATCACAATAAGTAATTATGAATTATAAGTTATTAAGCCGGCTCCTTGACCCTAGAGATTAACGATTTTCTCCTTAATCTCGTATATACACGTAAGGAACGAAACTGCGCGAGATTCGGTAGCGGTTCTCACCGCTTTGGTAACTTACTGGGTATGTGAGCCGGTCGCTCAGAAAGCAATGGCAAACTACTGAGCGTAATCTTGCCAAGAAATCAACAATCAGCTGAAAAATGCTGATGTTGGCTGCAATGTCCTGTAAAGGATATGCGAAATAATAATAAAAAACATAGGTTACTAAACAGTAAAAATAACTAATTATAGCAATTTTATTTTACTTATACACTTATACATTATATATTACAATATGGACAAACACTTTTACTAATTTTGTAACAAGATTTTACAATTTGTTATTATAATACACTGTATTTTTTTTTTTTAATTAAATTAAATGGCTTTAATTTAGACACAAACCAACTGCATTGTCACTACAATTGTTGATTTCTAATGAGATTTATGCAACTGCTTGCAATTTTTGACAACATTCTTGAAATCTGGAGAAAGTTTACTTGTTGAAATTCACATGACAGCATGCAAGTTGCAGTACGACAGTAAAGACCTGTTCTTAGATTTGTGGATCCTCAAGCAAGAAAATGCTTGTTCGCAAATGTATGTTGATCCAAACAATGATACAAGTTTTGCTGCAAAGTTTTTCAAGTTGGGAAATAATTCTTCTGATAAAGATCCATAAAAATCCAGCAAACCACCTGACTTCAATTTCTCCTTCATGTAAATCAAGCAGATCCAACTGTTATGTCCTCTATGGCTTATCAGCTTATGCACTAACAGGGGAACTGAGAATATTGAACTGTGGCTCTAAGTTCTTGAAATCTTGGAATCTCCATCCAAATTCTTCAATCAATGCATTTACATGGGCTTTGTACTTCTCAGTCATTTCCCTAGAACTGGTTTCTTGTTTCAGCAAAGGGAAATGACAAATCCTTTTTTCACTTTCTTGTCTGCAGAACAGTGAGAGTTCTGCCTGAACTGATTTTACATGTACATACAACTCATGTGCAAACACACCATTTCCCTGAAGTTTGACATTCAATTTATTTAACTTTTCCATAATTTCAATGGCAAACATAAAGTCTAACTTCCACTCTTTATTGACAATGTTAGTATTAAAGTCATATTCAATGCCCTTCATCTCTAGGAACATCACTATTTCTTCTCTGAGGTCCCACACGCGCCTCAAAACCTTGCCGAGAATCAGCCATTGAACACTGGTGTGGTATGGGACATCAGAATGTTCAGTTTCCAAATCGTCAAATAATGCTTTGAACTGTCTGTGATTAAGTCCTCTTGATCTGATGAGGTTGATGACACTGACAACTGGGTCAATAACATGCTTGATATTCATAACAGTTTTACACAGACTTTCTTGATGGGTCACAGTGAAGTGGTGGTAATAATGTGTGTTCAGGATATTCTGCTTTAATCTTATCACTTATCAACTTTACCAGACCTACATTTTTTTCCAGTCAAAGCACGAGCTCCGTCAGTTGTAACACTTGCCATCTTGTTCCAAAGCAACCCAGTTCTTTCAATACAGTTAGTGACAGCATTGAATATATAATAGCCTGTGGGTGTGCCTTTGAGTGACTCAACACTCAGTAACTCTTCGGTGAGTTTAAAGAAGTGTTTATTCCACATATAAATATCAATAATTGGGCAGTATCATGTACATCGGTACTCTCATCCAATGCAAGAGAGTACCACAAAAATTGTTTACTTGCATCTTGAAGTTAATACATCAAATTGTCACTTATCTTGTCAACACGTCAGACCATAGTTCTCCTCGATAAAGTAATGTTGTCAAATTTATTTTTTTGTTTTTTTTTTGTTCTGGACACATAATGTTTGCTGCATCTAGCAAACATTCCTTGATGAACTGGCCATCAGAAAATGGCTTGTTCTGTTTTACAATTCTGTGTGACAGCAAAAGACTAGCTTCTGTTGCAGCATCTTGTATTGAAGACTGTTTAGTGAAAACAGTTTGCTGTTTCTCCAAATTTTTCACCAACTCCAGGCATTTCCTTTCCCTCTCTTCAGTTGTTAAACTGTATCAGAAATCGGAATGTTTTGTTTGACAATGTCTTTTTAAATTGCACTCCTTGAAGACAGCCACTGACTCACGACACAACAAGCAAACTGTTTTATTACCAACTTTTATAAAACAGTACTTAGTTGTCCATTCATCATTAAAAACACAGCATTCATCTTCAATCTTACGTTTTTTTTAGTGAGACTAATTCCAACTGAATTTTACAAAACTTTAAAAAGGAAATGAAACAACACCTAATTCCGGGTGTGTGTGAAAATAAAATATTCGGAAAACAAGGAGTAAATTCAGAATAAATTTCAGAAATATATCAAGACTACTACAACAAATAAATTAATTTGAACATTGTAAATGTGGAAATAATTTATAACAGCAAGACACTTTTAAATGCAATATTTTCTTGCAAAATAAATCATTTTATTCACAGGACAAATATGTTTTTCATAAAATCATCCTTATTAAATTTTTACATGTCGATAAATATTTCTATATTAATAAATTTTTACATGTCGATAAATATTTCTCTATATTAAAATCGATAAATTCGCATTTGAACATTACATTACGAAGGTCAAGGAATGTTTACAAAAATAGAAAATTAGGAAGAAATGTTATCCAGTATGTTAAAACAAACATAACGGCACATGAAAATTTTAAAATTCAACAACTTAAAAACGAAATAAAAATGTTTATTTCTCAATGCCCTCGAGGGCCGCATAATATCAATTGCCAGGCCACATGCGGCCCGCGGGCCGTAGTTTGCCTACCCTTGGTTTTAATTAACCGGCGAAGGGGTGGCGGCGAGTCACTAGTGCCATAATGCCAGATTACTCTATAGTCGTAATTCTGTTATGTAAATCTGCATTACTTTGAGTTATTTTATATTGTTTACATTTCCACAGCTTTACCGCAGTTCCACCAAATTTTATTCATATTGCTCTATATGTGTACATTCTAAGTTTCTAAACTCCAGTAAGGCCACAGCCAATTTTTAAAATCCCACTCTCCTCACGCTCAGCTCTGAGATGTACTTGGCAATGTCCACTATGAACACTAGATCACACAGCCACGTGCTTTCCTGGTCAAGTTAGAGCGGCTGAAGACATCCCGGTCAGCCCTCAAGGGATGGCAGGGGCAGATCATGGGAATTCCCCGCCATCCAAGGAGGCTTCCATAATTGCAGAGCCAGCACTTAGCGCTCTGGTACTGGGCTCACCCAAGGAATTGTCACGTCCTGCACATGGCTGCTTAGCCTGTGACAATTCGAAACAGACTATTCCTAGAAATTTGTGGACATTCTGTAGAAAGATCTGAAATTGTGAAATGGCGCTTTTCCAATTCGACTTGGTCAAATTTTTTAATGTCACACACGAATGTTGTCCTTGTCCAACCTCATCATGTACATCTTTACATCCATCTTTGAATTTCCTGCACCAATCTCTCACAAAACTGTCACTCACTGCGCTATCACCATACGCACGACACAATCCACGATGAATCTCGGCCGCATTTTAACATTTTGCTGGAAGAAAACGAATCACACCATGAATTTCACAGCTGGCGGAAAAGGCAATAACAGTGTCAATGTTTATTCTTTCGCGATTCGTGAACCACTGAATAAATGCAACTGTAGGTTGATGTGTGGTGAGCTAAATGACTACTGAATGGTGCAAGCAATGAATGATGTCGCTATGGCAACCGGTTTACTTTTATCAGCCAATCGGAGATTGATATTGGAATAGCTCTCGTAGTTGAAAGTTAGCTGGACTAACTGTGATGAGCCACTTATGTCATACGAGGCCACTGTAGTTCAGCAATTGCTTGATTGAGTAGTTTCATGAGTCATCTTCATGACATTTGAAATGACCCATCATGACTGCTATCCCAGTCATACCAGATACAGCGGACACACATTACACAGACCCCCATGGTAGTATAGTGTCTATAAGCTTGTCTCGTGGTCATTGGTTCGAATTGGCATCCAGGCAGATTTTAAAAACTGACCCGGGCTCTCAGCCTGACCCAATCTGAAATGGACATCAGGAAATGTCTTGGGAAGTGAAGACGGTCCGTGTGATACTGATCACATCACCCCTTCAGTACCGACTGGCCTTTACAATTATGGGGTTAGCATCATGTCAGTCAGTCAGTCAGTCAGTCAGTCAGTCAGTCAGTCGATGTTCCAACTTCACGGCAACGGGTCGTCCTCATTATGCTCCATTCCTGTGCCAGCGAACATCACACAAAATGCTCCCCACTGTCCAATGTGAAAAGTGGAATAGATGGGAGTCTCGGCAATCCAACAAGCCCGCACAGTTACACTATGCATAATGTCGCCGTCAGAATGTCAACACAAAATTCATCCACGAATACCACAGTTCCTTGTTGATGGACTCGGCAGTCACCAGAAAGACATCATTAACCCGGGTTTTCTCACATGGCTCGGTCTTTTACTGCAGGGTGACCTGTCGAAAGTGTCACACAAAGCACGAACTTCGCAGCTTCAGCGCCGACTCCCAGGAGTCTCCTGAAAAATGCACTAGTGAACCGAAAGAGCAAAACAGTCAATTCAGCAACCGCTGGTAGCCATTGTTCCAAACATGCAGTTCACTGTGCAGGACAGATTTAAAAGCATTCCACGCGAATTTCACAGCTCATGGTGTCGCTCATGCACTCACTCAGTAGCAGAGCGATGGAACCATGTACTACTAGTCCAACATGAGGACAATGCAATTGCAAACCGTAGCTACAAGCATAAACACGCCATAGTCCCTAACGGCTCAACGCCTAACCGCCATGCTGGCGACTGGAAGTCGGTTAGCACCATACACCCAATAAGCTAGAAGTCCTGTAAACAGGCCCTGTACTCATAACTTGACCTAATACACCACAAACCATGCACAGAACACAAACACTAGAGAGAAAAGAAGCCCGTACAAATGGTTGATTTGTTACTTATATCTTTATATTGCTGCATAACATGAGCCAGAAATCAATGATGAAATCTAACATGAAAAACTGAGACAACAATTCTTGGCAGAAGAAATCTACAATCAAATGTACACAAAAGCAAGTCTTCTACCATCGAATGCATCTACAATCAAATGTACATAAAAGCAAGTCTTCTGCCATCAAATACAGACAAGAAACAATTCAGCTAATCACATTATCATACAGAATTACTCTTGGGAGGATCAAATCTAGATAAAAAGTCAAAAGTAACTGTTAGATGTAAAAAAAAAAAAGCAATGTTAAAGGATCTGGGAATATCACCATATCCAGTATGGTCGATTTTTGTTTCAAAAACTAATGCAGTTTTTAGCAAATATGTAATTTTAATTGTTGCTTTATACAACGTATTAGTTAAGTTAGTTGCATATCCTTTACAGGACGTAGCAATCAAATCTAGCATATTTTGACTGTTCGTGATTCCTGGGCAAGTTTACGTTCAGTAGTTTGCCATTTCTATCTGAACCACCGGCACCCATACCATTTCATAAAAATCCAACATAAGGCATTCTGATGCCAAATCGCCCACAGCTGTGTTTCTAATGTTTTTCCAAAACAATGTGTAGTATATAAAAAAAAAAAGCAGCCATACTGGCAAAGTGGTTAGTGTGCTTTGACCGCCAAGACGTTGGTTCCTGGTTCAATCCCCAGGCAGAGGCAGAATTTTATTTCTGACCAGTATGGCTCTTGAGTCGATCCAGCCTCATAAAATTTGGTACTTGACAATTTTCAGAACTGTCTGGGAAGGGAAGGTGGCGAGCAAGGGAAGGTGACGAGCAAGGGAAGGTGACGAGCAAGGGAAGGTGACGAGCAAGGGAAGGTGACGAGCAAGGGAAGGTGACGAGCAAGGGAAGGTGCCGAGGAAGAGAATTTGCTCCGCCTCATGTGTCATGACCTAGAATAAATGAGGACCTACCACTTCTAACCCCAATGACAGCATCTGCTCTGAGACAACCTTTTTTTTCCCTATCGTTTGTTATATAATTCATGTACAATAACACCTCCCTTCTTCCCCAACACTAAAAACAAATAAATAAAACACAACTACAACTCTCCAAGCGCACCTCTCCGAATCATTATATACAATACAAGAAGCAACAGTACTAACATTATTTTTTTGCATATCCCTTACAGGACGTTGCAGTCAACATCAGCAATTTTCAGCTGCTGTTGATGTACTAGGCAAGATTACGCTCAGTAGTTTGCCATTGCTTTCTGAGCGGGACGTCACAGTCAACCCCAGCATTTTTTGGCTGTTTGTAATTTCTTGGCAAACTTATGTCCAGTAGTTTGCCATTACTTTCTGAACGGCCGGCACTCATATCATTTTATAAAAATCAGCGCAAGGCGGTATGCTTCCAAATAGCACGCAGCTGTGTTTCGAATGCGATATCCGGGATTCTGAATTGTGTCTGTAACCCCTTTGCTACAGAGCCAGACAAACAAGATAACAGCTTCCTTCAGACATATCTATGGAGGGTGCCCTATGGCTAGGAAGCCTACAGCCACACAGCCTAGCAGATTCTTGTGTCCTCTACTTGCTGAAGATGATTTCTTACAGAGCACCGCCAGGTGTGACAATCAGACGCCCTTTTCCTCCAGGTTGTAGGATCTATCCCCGATATTTTCATGTCTCACGTAATACACGACACCATTAAGACAGAGCACCGCCAGGTGTGACAATCAGACGCCCTTTTCCCCCAGGTTGTAGGATCTATCCCCGATATCTTCATGTCTCACTTAATACACGACACCATTAAGACACCAGAAGTAATTGCTTGGGTTTGCATTTATTTTTCAATCGTTCACTTTGAACTTGAGCTTACTCCACACTGGACTGGATTTTGAGTGGGGGAAAGATTTCCCTATTATGAGTGTCCCCTGCTATCAGGTGAACCCACTCTTACTTCTGAGGTACTTGTAATTTACGCCCCCAAGTCAAGGATGAGAAATCAACATTTTACTCCAATTGACCGGTGTAGGGGATGAACCTGCTACTTCAGCATCAGCACAACGGAAGTTTAAGAGCGTGTGCTCATATCCATTCAGCAAATTTGACCTCCCATCATCAGATGATGTAAAGATTATCGCCAACACAGAGAATCTAACTGTGATCGCCTGGCGCGATACATGATGATGATGATGTTACCAATACCAGCATCCCTTGCAGTGCCCTGGGGTACGATGGGAAGCCACTCTGGAAGCAAGGATAAATAGAGGCGCGTGTCAGTTTCCCGGTCTCTCAAAACCAGACAACCGTGGCCGAAGGAGCGATTATGTAGATCGTTGTAGTATAAAATAGGGAGGCTTTAAACAGCCCTCCCCAGTCACTGGACCAGAGCAGGGAGTCACAAATGCCTCTAGAATTAACCAAGACTGGCTTGTGTGGCCCACATACAAGGACCGAGGAAATCCATGAAAATGACTGGCAATTTATAAGCCCACTCTTGGTAGTGACCCCTGGCCATGGTTGTTGTAGAGCAAACTTGAGCCCCAGCTCTTGTTAATGTTGTAGGCCACTCACACTCCCTTTCGTATACCCATTCGTATACCTGTTTATACCTGTTTATGCCACTATATCTCTGCTGTTAGGGTTATAGTTTTGTTATTTGTTATGTTATGGCTCTTCGCTGTATCTGGTCCCAGTCGACTTATGTGATGCGGGTGTCTTGTGTGGGTATTGAGGGTGCCCTTTGACTCAACTGAACATGATTGAGGTCTCACTGTCATTTAGAGACCGCCCCTGTAGTCAGTGCTAGGCAGCAGTTGTCTCTAACTGTGAGATTACAGATTCCCATTTCTGTATGTACTGACTGTCCATGAGTCCTGAGATGATTACAATAGAGAGTCCATACCTGCTGTTACCGTGGTTGTTTACGTTGAGACTATGTTGTTGCCATGTTCTTGTTGGTTTGGGGAGATGGGTACCTAGTCATGTGCATAGCGATGTTAGGCAGCAGTGAGTGATATCCACTGTGGGAACATAGGTTCCCATTTCTGTATATGTCAGTTATGTGACGTGTCATGCAGTTCTGTCAATAAAAGCCTAATTTTGTTGTTCTTAATTTGTTTTGTTTAGTCTGTAGTTTGTTGTGTAAACTCATTGATCCTGTTACAGTCCAGCAGTGTAATCTTCTGTCTGGGGTGTACAACAGTATATCCCCCGCCCTAAGAACTCCTTGAATCTTCTGTCTAATTCTACCCCTTTTCTTGTTAACTGAGGAGAATATATACAGTGCTCTTTCTCTACTTCTTCTTATTGTCCTTTTCTTCTCTGGCCCACTAAATGTCAGTGTTGCGCTTCTTTGTCTTTGAGCACCTAAGTATAGGAAACTATGTCTTCCTGTCCTTGATATTCTACCTTCTGTTTCAAGTGGCGAGCCTCGGCCTGGGTTGTTTGGCGGCCTTTAGATTATCTTGTTGGTGTCTGTTCCAGTCTTCAATGATTCTTTTAGGTGGTAGTTCCATGTGTGTGTTTTTTTTTTGCCTTCTTGGGGGTGTGAGAGGTCCCTGGCTAAAGACATTAACTTGGTTCAGGTTTTGTTCCAAAGTCTCCAAGAAGCACAGCATTTTGAGAAGAGCCTCCAGACCTACACCACATCTCAAGTCGTCGAAATTAAAGGTGACCTTATTCCTTGTTTAGGGAACCGAAGTTTCCCACCCAGCCGGCGCTCACTCTTGAGTCCGCTGGTATAAATTAAGAGTTCAAAAACTCCAACGAAGGTCACCAAACTTATACTATAAAGTTGTTTGGAATATGCATATATATTCCTACTGAAACCATCAAGCTTTGATCAAAGTTACAGATATAGTCGACGACTTCATGAATGAACAGGAGGAGAGCAGAAATCTCCTATAATCAATAGAGTCTGGGACTGTGCTTGCCTAAGAGATAAATGCTGTTGATTCTTTCGGGAGAACAGTTGTGGACTGTTCATGCGACTAATTTCAGTGGCGCCAACATATGGGGCCATCCATAGAAGTACCTTTCCCTTATTTGTCTGGAAGAGGGGACATCAGAAATCCATCCCACCAGTGTGTCCCACCAGCAGCAGAGCGCTGGACATCCATATTCAATCCCCAATGGTGGCATCATCACCTGAGATCATCGAGGGGGGATGTTTCCCTTATTGTACATCAGTTCACCATGTTCATTTAAAGTGACAGTTGACAATGTTACCTGTGGTGATAAGAAAATCCTTTCCTTATAGGTGGAAGCAGAGGAGTTAATAATACCAGCGTGTTCGTCCATTTTCATCATATAAGTGGACATATTAAGTGTTGAGCGACAAATGAACAATGATGTTCTATATTTCCCCTGTGCAGAGAAATTTCAAGAGAGACACAAAATAGACGTTAAGTGGGAGGAAACGATATCCGGTGAGCATCATAAGCCTGAAACATTCGTTATATATTTCCACGACATGGACACATAATTAATTACTAGTTAAGTTGTGTGTCATTCAATTTTAATTCAAATCAGGATTCCTCACTCACAAAAAGTGAGCCCAAGACGCCTTGTCTTCCAGCATGTTTTGTTTTGCTTTGTTTTTTTCCCATGTACAGGTATTTTTCTACCCCCCTTCATTTGGGTACCACGGTGACAACTGGGAAATTACTGACTCATCCCATGGAACTGGTGAATGCGGCTGGCAGAAGCCGGGCTACCAGAATCAGACCACGAAAACAAAAACTGGGTTTGCCTGCATAGTCATGGGAATTATATTTTTTTTCAGTGGCAGGGATGTCTGCATCTTGGTTTGCAGGTGATCTAGTGGATAGCATGCATGTTATTCCGGTCGTTTTTTTTTTTTTGTTTTTTTTTTTTTGGTTACAAGTAGGGATTTTAAATTTAAGGGGATGCCTGTGTGAAATTTTTATTTTTGGTGCCCCTATGTATTGCATCCATGGAGCTAATTGTTGAGGTTGATGTCAGGGTTGCTGGTTTATTTTGTATGCAGACTGCATATTCCTCATCGCCACTCATAAGATATGGTATCTTTTGTCAGGGACTGATTTTTTTTTAAATTGTCACTGATGTATGTTTTTAGGGCAGGTTCAGAAAATATAACTGGTAATAATTTTACGCTGAAAGATTTAAGTCCTGTGATGAAACCCCCTTGACTGATTGTTTATTTAAATAGCCCTAGTGTTTTGGCTAAACCCTAAGGTCTACAGTTTTCTTAATCGACGAGGGACCGTCGAAAAATTGGGGGTGCGATGTGTGATCGCCTGGCGCGATACATGATGATGATGATTTTACCAATACAAGCATCCCTTGCAGTGCCCTGGGGTACGATGGGAAGCCGCTCTGGAAGTAAGGATAAATAGAGGCGCGTGTCAGTTTCCCGGTCTCTCAAAACCAGACAACCGTGGCCGAAGGAGCGATTATGTAGATCGTTGTAGTATAAAATAGGGAGGCTTTAAACAGCCCTCCCCAGTCACTGGACCAGAGCAGGGAGTCACAAATGCCTCTAGAATTAACCAAGACTGGCTTGTGTGGCCCACATACAAGGACCGAGGAAATCCATGAAAATGACTGGCAATTTATAAGCCCACTCTTGGTAGTGACCCCTGGCCATGGTTGTTGTAGAGCAAACTTGAGCCCCAGCTCTTGTTAATGTTGTAGGCCACTCACACTCCCTTTCGTATACCCATTCGTATACCTGTTTATACCTGTTTATGCCACTATATCTCTGCTGTTAGGGTTATAGTTTTGTTATTTGTTATGTTATGGCTCTTCGCTGTATCTGGTCCCAGTCGACTTATGTGATGCGGGTGTCTTGTGTGGGTATTGAGGGTGCCCTTTGACTCAACTGAACATGATTGAGGTCTCACTGTCATTTAGAGACCGCCCCTGTAGTCAGTGCTAGGCAGCAGTTGTCTCTAACTGTGAGATTACAGATTCCCATTTCTGTATGTACTGACTGTCCATGAGTCCTGAGATGATTACAATAGAGAGTCCATACCTGCTGTTACCGTGGTTGTTTACGTTGAGACTATGTTGTTGCCATGTTCTTGTTGGTTTGGGGAGATGGGTACCTAGTCATGTGCATAGCGATGTTAGGCAGCAGTGAGTGATATCCACTGTGGGAACATAGGTTCCCATTTCTGTATATGTCAGTTATGTGACGTGTCATGCAGTTCTGTCAATAAAAGCCTAATTTTGTTGTTCTTAATTTGTTTTGTTTAGTCTGTAGTTTGTTGTGTAAACTCATTGATCCTGTTACAGTCCAGCAGTGTAATCTTCTGTCTGGGGTGTACAACAGTATATCCCCCGCCCTAAGAACTCCTTGAATCTTCTGTCTAATTCTACCCCTTTTCTTGTTAACTGAGGAGAATATATACAGTGCTCTTTCTCTACTTCTTCTTATTGTCCTTTTCTTCTCTGGCCCACTAAATGTCAGTGTTGCGCTTCTTTGTCTTTGAGCACCTAAGTATAGGAAACTATGTCTTCCTGTCCTTGATATTCTACCTTCTGTTTCAAGTGGCGAGCCTCGGCCTGGGTTGTTTGGCGGCCTTTAGATTATCTTGTTGGTGTCTGTTCCAGTCTTCAATGATTCTTTTAGGTGGTAGTTCCATGTGTGTGTTTTTTTTTTTTGCCTTCTTGGGGGTGTGAGAGGTCCCTGGCTAAAGACATTAACTTGGTTCAGGTTTTGTTCCAAAGTCTCCAAGAAGCACAGCATTTTGAGAAGAGCCTCCAGACCTACACCACATCTCAAGTCGTCGAAATTAAAGGTGACCTTATTCCTTGTTTAGGGAACCGAAGTTTCCCACCCAGCCGGCGCTCACTCTTGAGTCCGCTGGTATAAATTAAGAGTTCAAAAACTCCAACGAAGGTCACCAAACTTATACTATAAAGTTGTTTGGAATATGCATATATATTCCTACTGAAACCATCAAGCTTTGATCAAAGTTACAGATATAGTCGACGACTTCATGAATGAACAGGAGGAGAGCAGAAATCTCCTATAATCAATAGAGTCTGGGACTGTGCTTGCCTAAGAGATAAATGCTGTTGATTCTTTCGGGAGAACAGTTGTGGACTGTTCATGCGACTAATTTCAGTGGCGCCAACATATGGGGCCATCCATAGAAGTACCTTTCCCTTATTTGTCTGGAAGAGGGGACATCAGAAATCCATCCCACCAGTGTGTCCCACCAGCAGCAGAGCGCTGGACATCCATATTCAATCCCCAATGGTGGCATCATCACCTGAGATCATCGAGGGGGGATGTTTCCCTTATTGTACATCAGTTCACCATGTTCATTTAAAGTGACAGTTGACAATGTTACCTGTGGTGATAAGAAAATCCTTTCCTTATAGGTGGAAGCAGAGGAGTTAATAATACCAGCGTGTTCGTCCATTTTCATCATATAAGTGGACATATTAAGTGTTGAGCGACAAATGAACAATGATGTTCTATATTTCCCCTGTGCAGAGAAATTTCAAGAGAGACACAAAATAGACGTTAAGTGGGAGGAAACGATATCCGGTGAGCATCATAAGCCTGAAACATTCGTTATATATTTCCACGACATGGACACATAATTAATTACTAGTTAAGTTGTGTGTCATTCAATTTTAATTCAAATCAGGATTCCTCACTCACAAAAAGTGAGCCCAAGACGCCTTGTCTTCCAGCATGTTTTGTTTTGCTTTGTTTTTTTCCCATGTACAGGTATTTTTCTACCCCCCTTCATTTGGGTACCACGGTGACAACTGGGAAATTACTGACTCATCCCATGGAACTGGTGAATGCGGCTGGCAGAAGCCGGGCTACCAGAATCAGACCACGAAAACAAAAACTGGGTTTGCCTGCATAGTCATGGGAATTATATTTTTTTTCAGTGGCAGGGATGTCTGCATCTTGGTTTGCAGGTGATCTAGTGGATAGCATGCATGTTATTCCGGTCGTTTTTTTTTTTTTGTTTTTTTTTTTTTGGTTACAAGTAGGGATTTTAAATTTAAGGGGATGCCTGTGTGAAATTTTTATTTTTGGTGCCCCTATGTATTGCATCCATGGAGCTAATTGTTGAGGTTGATGTCAGGGTTGCTGGTTTATTTTGTATGCAGACTGCATATTCCTCATCGCCACTCATAAGATATGGTATCTTTTGTCAGGGACTGATTTTTTTTTAAATTGTCACTGATGTATGTTTTTAGGGCAGGTTCAGAAAATATAACTGGTAATAATTTTACGCTGAAAGATTTAAGTCCTGTGATGAAACCCCCTTGACTGATTGTTTATTTAAATAGCCCTAGTGTTTTGGCTAAACCCTAAGGTCTACAGTTTTCTTAATCGACGAGGGACCGTCGAAAAATTGGGGGTGCGATGTGTGATCGCCTGGCGCGATACATGATGATGATGATTTTACCAATACAAGCATCCCTTGCAGTGCCCTGGGGTACGATGGGAAGCCGCTCTGGAAGTAAGGATAAATAGAGGCGCGTGTCAGTTTCCCGGTCTCTCAAAACCAGACAACCGTGGCCGAAGGAGCGATTATGTAGATCGTTGTAGTATAAAATAGGGAGGCTTTAAACAGCCCTCCCCAGTCACTGGACCAGAGCAGGGAGTCACAAATGCCTCTAGAATTAACCAAGACTGGCTTGTGTGGCCCACACACAAGGACCGAGGAAATCCATGAAAACGACTGGCAATTTGTAAGCCCACTCTTGGTAGTGACCCCTGGCCATGGTTGTTGTAGAGCAAACTTGAGCCCCAGCTCTGGTTAATGTCGTAGGCCACTCACATTCCCTTTCGTATACCCATTCGTATACCTGTTTATACCTGTTTATGCCACTATATCTCTGCTGTTAGGGTTATAGTTTTGTTATTTGTTATGTTATGGCTCTTCGCTGTATCTGGTCCCAGTCGACTTATGTGATGCGGGTGTCTTGTGTGGGTATTGAGGGTGCCCTTTGACTCAACTGAACATGATTGAGGTCTCACTGTCATTTAGAGACCGCCCCTGTAGTCAGTGCTAGGCAGCAGTTGTCTCTAACTGTGGGATTACAGATTCCCATTTCTGTATGTACTGACTGTCCATGAGTCCTGAGATGATTACAATAGAGAGTCCATACCTGCTGTTACCGTTGTTGTTTACGTTGAGACTATGTTGTTGCCATGTTCTTGTTGGTTTGGGGAGATGGGTACCTCGTCATGTGCATAGCGATGTTAGGCAGCAGTGAGTGATATCCACTGTGGGAACATAGGTTCCCATTTCTGTATATGTCAGTTATGTGACGTGTCAGGATGCCTGTTTGTCCCTGAATCATGCAGTTCTGTCAATAAAAGCCTAATTTTGTTGTTCTTACTTTATTTTGTTTAGTCTGTAGTTTGTTGTGTAAACTCATTGATCCTGTTACAGTCCAGCAGTGTAATCTTCTGTCTGGGGTGTACAACAGTATATCCCCCGCCCTAAGAACTCCTGGAATCTTCTGTCTAATTCTATTCCTTTTCTTGTAAACTGAGGAGAATATATACAGTGCTCTTTCTCTACTTCTTCTTATTGTCCTTTTCTTCTCTGGCCCACTAAAAGTCAGTGTTGCGCTTCTTTGTCTTTGAGCACCTAAGTATAGGAAACTATGTCTTCCTGTCCTTGATATTCTACCTTCTGTTTCATAACTATAACCAGCAATTCACCTGTGTAGTTTGGCACTGAATGCTTTTGTGACTACTGAAGATTTGTATCTTTTGATTGTTCCTGACACTGAATGATTTTGTGACAACTGAAAATCTGTTGGTCCAAGAAGTCAATGAGCAATATCTGCTAGCTTCCTTGTTTAGGTAAGCTACTCCTATGTTAGAAACTGCTGCGGGAGGGTGTGATATCATTCTTCTGCCCTTTAACCTCCACTGTAGCATATTCCCTTAACCAACTGACCCTAAGCAGTTCTATTGTTAGCTATCTCATGCAGCGCTGTTCATATCCTCATTATTCATCTCGGCTTCTAATTCTCTTCTCCGTGTGTTTTGACATCTCCCTCTATTTTATTTTCCATGTGAATTCTAAGAGACTTTCCAGTTATACTCTCAGGTTTTCTCAGCGTGTATCCTATCCAGCACCTGCATCTTTTCCTCACCTCATGATTCACTGGTATTTGTCTAGTTCTTCTTCATTCACCATCAGACGGCAATATGAATGGCAAAGAAAGCAGCAGTCAGCTTAAGCTTGTTGACATGTCCATCGTTTGTCCTCAAATGGAGCAGGTAAGCAAAATAGTTTTCTGTTCTGCGTGTTGGAAACTCCTTCAACAAATATTTAGCTGTCATTTTACCATGTTTCCAGTAATAAACGTTTGGCTGAGGGGCCAGAATGCCGGATCCCTTTCAGGAGACTCGGGTTTGAATCCTTGGTAAGGTGCTATATTTGTTTTCTGACAGGGGCAAAACCCTAACATACACAGTTCACAGTTGACTGCACTAGCCAGGCGGCCTTAATAATTCCTCAGGCTCAGGGACCCCCCCCTTTACTGCTAGGTACTACTAACAGTTACATTCATTAGTATCTCCTATCTTTAAAACATGCAGTATTTCAGCCTGGTCAATCCATGAGCTCTGCCACATTGTGTGATATCTAAGCCCTTCAACATTCTGGGTTATGGGATTATAATCTGAGGTGTTCAACCTGCTCGTTCACCATCTTTATTTCCCAGAAAAACCCTGCCGGTATTACGTATTGAACCGTAAATCGCAGTATGGGTAGGCAAAGTTACTAACCATTACAATGGCACTCAACATAGAATGGGGTTAACAAAAGTATTTAGATGCCATTTTCAAACATCTGATCTCCCTGCAGACGGGCGTCCACTTGCTGGTACCATGTTTCCACAGAGCTGCCGTTAAGCTTTGATGTACGTGTGTTCACTAAATAACTCCAGGTGGTGATCAACCAGGTACCTGTCAGAATCACAAATAAACAATGGGATGAGAAATTAGTGATGTTACAATCATTAGTTTTAACAGATAGTCCCGCATGTGCATTATTGAGTACCTCTGCTACTGGAGAAATTTTGTTTTATCAGTACCAGTGAGTTAAAAATGTTTTTTTAATAAGTACTTGTGTTACTACTACAAAAATTTGATTTTTAAGAGCATGCACCTTTCCCATTGCAACATACGTCTATGAGACCTGGACACTTACTAAACAAGCTGAACAACTGCCTTTAAATATAAATGTTATAGGTGGGTTCTAAGAATATCTTGGGTAAAGAAAAGAACAAATGCATCCATACTTCAAGAGCTGAATACTGAAGAGAGTTGGCTATTAAAGACGATAAAACAAAAAAAAATTAAATATTTTGGTCACTTGAAACGTCATGAAAGTTTGTAGAGAACAATGATGGAGGGGTATATGCCTGGGAAGTGAGGAAGAGGAAGGCCAAAGAGAATATGGGTGCAGGATGTGGCGGATGATCTCCAGATGGGTATATCAAATGTGGGACATCTTGCTTGTGATCTAGAAGTTTTCCAGAAGGTTGTTATGGGAGCGAGGTTCTGCAAAGGACATGCTACTGAATGAATAAATGAATGAATGTGTGTTACTGGGCCATTAAAAAAGTGCCCATATGTCAATGGAGACATTTAAATAGCACTTGTGTGTTACTGGACCATTTTAAAATGTACCTGTGTGTTACTGGAGCCATTTTAAAAACTACCTGTGTGTTATTAGGGCCATTTAAAAAAGTACCTGAACACACCAAAATAGATCATTATTCTGCACCTCAGAACAGGATACAATAGATTACACAACCACGTGTATACAGAATTCTTGATTGGAGAATCAGCCGTGTGCACATGTGGATTGGCGTCGCAGACAGCAGATCGCATACTCCGAGACTGTCCAAAATATGACATATCTAGGCAAACCTTCTGGCCTGGAGAAACAACAGTGAAGGATACACTCTATGGACCATTGAGTGAACTAAACAAAACAGTGGAGTTCATACTAGAGGCAAAATTACAGATACAGACACATTTTAAGTGAACGAAATAAAAAGAAGATGTAACACTGTGACTTACCAAGCGTGTCATATGGGACAACTAAAGAAGGTTGGCATGAGGCTCACTACCTGAACCCATAGAAAACCATAGCTGCAAAATCTAACCACCCATGACCATGTCTACAAAATCTAACCACCCATGAACATGTCTACAAAATCTAACCACCCGTGAACATGTCTACAAAATCTAACCACCCATGATCATGTCTACAAAATCCACCCACCCATGAACATATCTACAAAATCCACCCACCCGTGAACATGTCTATAAATTCCATCCACCCGTGAACATGTCTACAAAATCTAATTACCCGTGAACATGTCTACAAAATCAAACCACCCATGATTCTGTCTACAAAATCTAACCACCCGTGAACATGTCTACAAAATCTAACCACCCGAGAACATGTCTACAAAGGATTTAGTGTGAGTTGATTGAGAATCAGTGCTCCACTGGGGGATGACAGGCAACAGAAAACTGATAACTCTATGACAGATTCTGATATTGGGGGTTAGTATCCACATACATTAGGCTAGTGAATCATGAGGCAGGGTGACCATCTCCCTTCCAAGCCATGACTTCTTCACAGAGAAATCTCCGGTAATCATTTAAGACGGGTAGTATACTTTAGTGAAAGGAAATGTTCTTAAACAAGTGAATCGGGACAACTATCTCAGAACAGTCACAACATCTAATGGGAGGTACCTTGAAGAGATTAGAACAAGAATCGTCATGGCGAAGGTAGCTTTTTGTAAGACGGAAAACATACTAACCAATAAAAAGATGACAACTGCAACAATAAAAAGAGTGTTGAAGTGCTACATAGAACCTGTACTTTTGTATGGATGTGAAGCATGGACAATGAGCAGTCAAGCTGAAAGACATCTAATGGCTGTGGAAATGTGGTTTCTGAGGAAAATGCAAAGGATACCATGGACAGACAGAAAAACCAATGATCAAGTCCTACAAGAAACAAATGAAAACCATAAACTGATTAGAGAAATTAGACAGACAGTCAAGATTTTTTTGGGCATGTTATGAGAAGAAATACACTGGAGAACTTGCTGACAACTGGCAAGATTGAGGGAAAAAGAACAAGGGAAAGGCAAAGAGATAAATATATATATGGCTTGGCCATATGGCATAATCAAGGCATAATCACTGAGCTGATCCACGACTCTGGTGATCGAGTGAGATTGCGAAACATGACCGCCCACGCTCATCGGCATGGCACATGATGAATGGATGGATCCACGACTCTGGTGATCGAGTGAGATGGCGAAACATGACCGCTCACACTCATCGGCATGGCACATTATGATGATGAGACTTGAGTCAAGCTAATCAGGGGAGACAACCTGCAACACCTGGGGATCAAACCCACGGACCACAGCCTTGGTAAGTCAGTGCCCAAACCTCAACTACTATTATCATGTGCCATACAGATAAACATGGGAAACTATGGTTCAGCATCTCACAAGATCACCAGAGCCTCACATTCAGTGAGAAATCTTGCCCCTTTATGCCATCTGGCCAACCACATTGGTATCATCTCTGTCTTCGTTGCTCTTTTCCCATCAAGTTTGCCAGTTGTTGGTAAGTTTCCAAGTTTATTTTTCATCATTACATGTTCAAACACCCTGATTGTCTACGTCTAAATTCTCTAATCAATGTATGGTTGGTTTTCTTCTGCTTCTCGAAGAAATGTCTCTTGTCTGTCCTCCCTTGATATTCTTTGTACTTTCCTAGGAATCATCTTCTTCATCATCAGGTGCCATGCCAGCTGGCGCAGGCATTCATGACTCTCCACATATCTCGGTCTTTGGTTTTCTGGATTAACTCTGCTGAAAATATCCCTCCATGCCACCGTCTCAATCCATCCGCATCATTTATCTTGGTCTGTCTCTGCGTCTCTTCTCCTTGATCTTTCCAGTTGTCACAATGTTTTCCAATGCCTCTCTTCTCATCATATGACCAAAGAAAGCTGTCTGTCTCTTTCTTATTGTTGTATATAAGGTTCTAGTTTCATTAGCCTCTTTCAGGTAATCATTGTTAGTTACTTTGGCCGTCCAAGAAATCAATCACCAAAAACAAGACGTTTACAGTACGCTTTACAAGACCACGATCACAAGTAGCAAAATGCACGTTGTGGCTAAAGCTTTCTTCAGCACACAAACAACAAACACCCACCCACACAACAATATGAAAAACTCCCCCCCCCCCCTCCCGCATCCACCTACACACCCACCCACACAGAGAGAAAGAGAGAGAGAGAGAGAGCGAGAGAGAGAGAGAGAGAGAGAGAGAGAGAGAGAGAGAGAGAGAGAGAGAGAGAGAGAGAGAGATTTTTTCGCTTTCCCATCCTGTTTTAGGATGTTTTAAGTTGTTGGTATAATGCTGTGATTCCAGCCATATGAAAGCCTGTGTAACTGCCATCACCTCCATCGTTATGCTGCTCGTGGTCATAGAGTGGGCACCACTGGATTCTTGAACGGTTCGGCCAGCTGAACGGGCTGTAAATGCCCACGCACTTTTCTGCTGCTTTACAACAGATCCATCTGTATAGATGAGCACTTCGGGGCTATCTGAGTGTTCATAGATGAGCGCGTTAACCTCTGCATTGACAGCGGCAGGGTTCTGCTCTCTGCATCGTCTGTCGAGTGTGATGATGCAGGAGAAAGTGCACTTAAAATCTGGAGGCACCGGCACCCATTCCTTGCTGGGGTTGATACTGGTAAGACTGCAGACCTGTCTGACGACATCTTCCGCCCGACCCATCCATGATTTGCCTCTCTTTAGCCTGTCACCCCTTTCTCTGAATATAGCGTCATGCAGAGGGTGCTACTCATCTGCACTTATTTTTAAGTATGCACGAGCTCTCCAGATCTTGATCCTGTGTTCCATTGTTGGGAAGTCAAGGAGGTATCTCAATGCTGCACAGCTGGTGTCTATCGTGCAGCCCAAAATGATGCGCATGGCTTCGTTTTTTACCTTTTCAAGTCTTCCCATCTGTGTAGGGTACCACAATAGTAGTTTGGTAAAACAAGAAACACTTAAGATGAGTCAAATATGTTTGGCTGAACATTTGTGCAACCTATTATAGCAGATTTCTTTATGATAAAACAGTTCAACAGTGCTACATTTCAACTATGATGAAATGACTAAATGAAAAAAAAAAAAAAAAAAACTCTACTCACCAAACATACGCAGCAGATGGACGGTACCATAAATCTGTGAGGGAGTGTCAGGCCCATGGATTTTGACCTCTGCAGGCAAAAGCTGCCAGCCCAAAATCCTATCCATGGCATCCTCACGGCCACGGGACAACCCGAGGGTCATGATCTCTGTCCCAGCAGCACTGCTAGGTCCTTCCTGTCCATTCACGAGTCCTTAAAGAAGGCATGGAAGATCTATCATTAGACATACATTTCTGTAATGAACTACGTATAAAATTGAGAAATTTAATTAACTAGTTAACATCACTTATTACTTTCTCCTTAACATGTATATTGTGTGGTCAAATGCAAGTGTAATGTATTTATAAAGATGGCACCACTAACATTGGAATTTTCATTTGTGCTATGGGTGCAGTCAATCCCCTAGAAAGAACGAGTTTTTCCAGATTCTTTTTAATCACTGTGATAAGTCTAAAATACACACACTTCCTGGCAAATATTTATGCTTGATTGGATAAAACAAAGGAGCAAACAAAATGGGCTAATGGAGCTCTTAAAACCTGGAAGCAAACCCATCTACATGCAGAACACCCCGAATATCAAACAACCACTGCCTTGAGGAAGTTCCTGTGAAAACAAAGGCAAGGGCAACAAAGCTCCACAGAAAATGTGAGCACCCAGAGCCCATCAGCCTGGGAAGGCTATCTGCCCATGCGAGGAGAAATCCAGAAAAGAAACCTCAACAGTCGAAGTCGCAAAATATTGGCCTATTTGATTCTGGCACAGGATCACATCAGTGACTCTCCTTATGTAATCTTCTGAAACTCTCTCCTGCATCTCTCTCCATGTCCTCCCCATAGTATTCATCTTATTTTATTATCTATATTACTCTATTTATATTTATCTTTTTATATCTTATATTATCTTTATATCTTTATTACACATTATTTATCTTCAATCCTCTTCTCCATATAATTTCCGATCTCATTCTATTTAATGTGTTCCACGAGTTCCAGCGAAATTATCTGTTTGTTACACTATCCTCAGGTTTTCACAAAGTGCGTCCTGTCTGTTTGTTAAACTATCCTCAGGTTTTCACAAAGTATGTCCTACCTTTTTGTTATACTGTCCTCAGGTTTTCACAAAGTGCGTCCTATCTTTTTGTTATACAGGGTGTTTGTAAAGTCTCACTACACTTTGTATGTAGAACACATTTGATAAATAAAGTACATGAGATCATAAAATAATTTGCTCCCCAGTCCACCGTGAAGCAATGTGCAGTGAATGGCTGTCGTCTGCTGAAGTAATTCTTTGCACTCAAAACAGAATCAACGG
This sequence comes from Cepaea hortensis, assembly GCA_963921405.1. Classification (NCBI taxonomy): domain Eukaryota; kingdom Metazoa; phylum Mollusca; class Gastropoda; order Stylommatophora; family Helicidae; genus Cepaea; species Cepaea hortensis. The sequence continues at coordinate 149,121,954 of OY992879.1, forward strand.
AAGAAAGAATTTTTTTGATGACATCATGTACTTCATTTTTCAAATTTGTTCGAGACACAAAGTGTAGTGAGACTATACAAACAGCCGGTACTATCCTCAAGTTTTCACAGTGTGTCCTATACAGCGACAGTATCTTTTATTCACCTCAAGATTCACTGGAATCTTGTCTAGTCCTGTCCATGAGCTCAGTGTCAGTGATTTTGTTTCCTCAACCATTATAGTCCTATTCTGTGCAGGTACCCATTAATGAATACTTGTAGTTTATTAGTCATCGTTTTAGCCATTCTCCATATTTCTGATCCAAACAATAATATAGATATAACATTAGAGTTAGATGGTACTAGGTTTCATTATTTTCATGTCCACAAATTTCCTTGTTAAAAAGTTAACAAGTCGAGGACGAGAAGTCAACATTTTAGTACAGGGGTGTTAGAGTTGAACCTGCTACCTTGTCATCAGTATACCGGGAGTTTATAAGCGAGTGCATTTATCCATTCGGCTTTGCTGACCTCCACTGCTGGGGATTGTAAATTAGGATGAGGGCAGCATGGCAGAATGGATAAAACATTATCTTATGTTCTTAAACATGTGCGCAGATGCCGAGATAAGGGGTTCAATCCCTACACCGGACAGTTGGACTAAACTGTTGACCACTCGTCCTTGATTTGGGGACGTAAATGACAAATACCTCTGAAGTCGAGATGGTTCACCTGACGGCGAGGGATACTGTTAATAGGGTTAATCCACACGCAAAACTAAGTCCAGCACTACTAGAAGTAGTCTGTATGAACTAAGCTTGAGTTCAAAGCGAGCGAGCACAAAAAAAAAATTAAGACCATTGTCTGGACAGGTAAGTGACTAGTTTGACTGCGCCACATAAGTTGATAAATTTACAGAATATAGGTCACCTGACTTGGGCCAGGCAGATCTGGCCTCGGGACGTCCATTTCCATATCACTGTTGGGTTCCAATTTGACAATTGGAGCGTCCGACACTTCTATAACCTCCAGGTGTGATCGGCGCCGTGTTCGAGACGCAATGGGGATTACCGACTCATCTTCCTTGTGCAGCCTTCGTGAAGACTTTGGGGATTAGTGGTGGTGGTGGTGATGGTGGTGGTGGTGGTGGTGGTGGTGGTGGTGGTGGTGGTGGTGGTGGTGGTGGTGGTGGTGGTGGTGGTGGTGGTGGTGGTGGTGGTGGTGGTGGTGGTGGTGGTGGTGGTGGTGGTGGTGGTGGTGGTGGTGGTGGTGGTGGTGGTGGTGGTGGTGGTGGTGGTGGTGGTGGTGGTGGTGGTGGTGGTGGTGGTGGTGGTGTCGTTGTGGACACATAATATTTGCTGCATCTAGCAAACATTCCTGGATGAACTCGCCATCTGAAAATGGCTTGTTCTGTTTTATAATTCTGTGTGACAGCACAAGACTAGCTTCTGTTACTCCATCTTGAATTGAACACTGTTTAGTGAAAACATATTGTTGTTTCTCCAAATTTTTCACCAACTCCAGGCATTTCCTTTTCCTCTCTTCGGTTGTTAAATTGTATCCGAAATCGGAATGTTTTGTTTGATAATGTCTTTTTAAATTTTACTCCTTGAAGACAGCCACTGACTCAAGACACAGCAAGCAAACTGATGTGCTGCCAAATTTGATAAAACAGTACTTAGTTGTCAATTCATCATTAAAAACACGGCACTCATCTTCATTCTTACGTTTTTTTTAGTGACACTAATTGTTTTAATACAATTCTAACAGTTAGAATTTTACAAAACTTTAAAAAGGAAATGAAACAAACCATACTTTCGGCTGTGTGGGAAAATAAAATATTTGGAAAACAAGGAGTAAATTCAGAATATATTTCAGAAATATATCAAGACTACTACAACAAATATATTAATTTGAACATTGCAAATGTGGACATAATTTATAACAGCAAAAAATTTTAAATTTAATATTTTCTTGCAAAATAAATCATGTTATTCACCAGAGAAATATCTGTTTTTCATAAAATCATCCTTATTAAATTTTTACATGTCGATAAATATTTCTCTATATTTGTCAACGTCTTGCATCACACAGAGGCATTCTAGCTGCTTCAGTTGTGCAGATGGTACATACATCATTTATTTCAGGCGAACCTGATATAGTTACAGAGTATACACAGGCGGTGGCTGCCTTACACACAATATACAAAGCCGCCTTACATACAATTATCGTACACAGTCAATTACTCGAACTCTACACTCGCTATCTTCAACTAGCGCTCTCGCACGCTAAACATTTGCTCTCGGAAAAACACAAACGTCCTCCCCATGAAACTGTCTGGTCCCGTCTGACGTTCTCCAAACTCGTTGGCTGGACTTCCTGCACTGACCCCGTGCGGCTCGCAAAACCCGTGCTGTTCTAGCAGTCTCGTCGTACTGCAGTCTGTTCGTGCAAAGCAGGGTTATTCACTAAGCTGACGTCTAGTTCGTTCAGCGCATTATCCCGTGAACTGGCGTCCCCTCCTAACACCCGGCCTGGTCCTGCCGGTGTCCTGTTTATGACCCGTCTGTTTCCCCACCTAAGTCCTGTCTCTACTTTATCTACTGTCCTATAGATGTCCTGTCTTATGACCACTCTATGTCTTGACTTGTATCCTGACTCTGCTCTATCGTTATATTATCAATGTCCTTATCCATGTCCTATCCGTCATGATCTGCGTCGTCCTAACTCTATTCTGTCCCTTGTCCTCTCTATGTTCTGTACCTGCCCTTCAACACCCTGAAATTCTCCCCCACCCCCCGGTATTATGTTTTTCGAATTCATTCCCATAGGTGTAACACAATGTCCTATAAGCTTATAAAAAATTAGTCTGAACTAATTTGTCAGTGTGTTGTAAGGATTCGTCAAACACTCTACCTAGGTACCACTCTGACTCATATGGGTATGAAACCAAGTTGGCGTATCTACCCCCTGGTCTATGATCAGTGTAACATACTTGTAATGTTGCTAAGAGTCACTACTCTCCTACATTCCACTACTGGAAGCTTTATCGAACCACGGCCAGTTTGTCTTACAATTATGGGTAAGTCATAAAATGCACTACCTCTCAAAACATCCAAAATTGATGTCCCGAAACAACTTGTTCCTTTTATGAAAACAAATCATGAAAATGTTATTCATGGCTCCCGTGAAATGTTACTTCAACATCTTTTACAAGTTCTGTCTCTGCTGATCTCTACCTATCTGGCTTCCGCGTGTTGATATATTTACAACTGTGTACTCATAATTCATATAGCTCTTTTGTGTCCCATGTAAGAATGTGATCTCCCTTACTTCACAATTGATGTTTGAATGTTATATGTTTGTATTCTGTTTGTTTGCGTGTCCTATCTTTCTTAGTGTATGTTTAAATTAGAAACATAGGTGTATGTTCATAATCCGTGTAATTTATGTTTTCAAGTGTCGCAGGTAGGCTTCTCCATCTCACAAATAAAGGCTTATGCTAAATTTCTGAGATGAGTCGCCGAACTGAGATCTGGAAAACATTACCATAGTTGCAATGTAATTGTAACTTGAACACATATAAAATCATTGCACGTTCACATGTGTCACACAGAAGACGAAGACAAATCATTTTTAAAAAACCATATTTGCAAAAAAAAGTGTACTAATATTCATTGTTGTTTTAATGCATTCATCCCTCCTTTTACACACTTTTCATTCGCTCATTTATACAATGCAATATTAAAAATGTTTATCTTGTTGAAATAAAATACGCTCGTTTTAAACATTTACGAGCTGACTTATAGTGTATTATCTTAATAGTAATGAGTTCTGTTGTACTGTTAATTTATTTACAGACTTGTTTGATTGCTCTGGGCAATACTAGGGAAAAACTGCAATTGGCTTTCTGTATTTTGGTCTAATGGGTGTTATTAACCAATGAAATAACTTAACCAAAATAAATAGCTATAGTAGAACTGTGTTAGCTCCCTTAAAGCACAATGTTGTTACTTAATTCAAATAAGTTCTAACTAATTTCTAAACCAAACTAATTTCATTAACTATAAAATTTAAACTGTATTTATTTCTAAATTAATGCAATTTCTGGGATGATAAAGTAATGTTATTAGTATTTAACACATTCGTCTCGTTAGAGAAATGTAATTTGTAATATACTACTTTGTTGATGTTAATGCTCTAAATATTACTTTAATTATAAGGTCACTGGGTGGTATCATATATTTCTAAGTCTGTGTTATTTAATCAATTGATACATTTGTGTGAATCTTAATATTGGTATTATATTATAACTAAAGGGAAAATTTAATTGATAGGGCAACTTCAATAAAAATAAGTTGAACTTGGTACATGTTACGTTTATCATAATCTTAATAATGTAATCTACATATGTACACTAACTAACTAGGTAGTCGCTCCAGATTACGGCGATGATGTGGCGTCCTTCCTCTGCTCGACTGTGAAGTTTGATGGTCTGGTCAGCAAATCTGCTAACGTATTTTTAGTTCCTCGTATGTGCTTCACGGAAAACGAGTAGTTTTGGAGACTAAGGGCCCACCGGTAGATGCGACTGTTCTTTGGCTGGCCTTTCTCAATGACCGTTAACGGGGAATTGTCAGTTTCAACGACGAAATGTGTTCTGGCAAGATACTTATTCAGTTTAGTAATACAATACACAATTGCAAGAGCCTCCAATTGAGACACATCATATCTTGATTCAGCTGGACTAAGCTTTCTACTGACGTAAACTATTTAATGGAGAATTCCATCGTAGGCCTGACGAAGCACCCCAGAGATGGTCGTGGTGCTCGCGTCTGGCCTGAGGGTATAAGTTAGTTCTCGGTTAGGTAACCTGAAAATAGTGATGTTACTAAAATAATACTTTAGTTGTGACATTGCGTTAATTAAAGTAGCATCTTGTACGTTGATCTTTGCATTAGTTTTCAACAAATCAGAAAATGCGCTGGTAATCTGTGCCAAATTAGGTATGAATTTGTTGTAATAGTTTACTAGGCCCAAAAGGCTTCACACTTGTTTCTTAGTTGTTGGCATTGTGAGATTAAGAATCTTAGTGACGATCTTATCATCATTTCTCAAGTGGCCTTTATATATTTTATGGCCTAAGAAGTCAATTTCTTCCAATGCCAACCGTACCTTAGTTGGTTTCACAATGAGTTCAAATTGTATCATGGTCAGAATATATTTTACATTTTGCATACCAGTAAAAAATGCAGATGTTAAATTAACGCAGAATGAAATGAAAATTCTTCTTTCGTTCACAATGTCATTCAAAAATGGTGGATAATTACACTCCATTTTAAAATTAGCATCCAGCATGAACATGATAATCAATGGATACATGATTGGTGTTGGTTGCAGTTGGTAAGCACACTATGGTGTCCATATAATCTTCAACAACATTAATGATATCATTGCGATGGAACTGATTATGCGCCATATTAACAGGTTTCTGTTATTCTTTCCGTTAGTTTCATTACGTGCCTTGCAACATCTGTCACTGTGCAATGTGTTACTGTTCATGTGTTCCAGATTGTGTCGTCTGCTAGCACACGACTGGTGGATATGTGAGCTTTGTTCTGAGTCTGGTGTATGGGTTGCCTGTTGTGTATCATGTCTGGTTTTGTCAGTATTGTCGTGTGATGTTGTTCTACTGGTAGTGCAACGTTTTGTTGGTTTCGTAGTCTGGTCTCTAACAATTTTGTGTATAGCGTCACAATAGTTTGCCTGAAAAGAATCTGAGTTATGTAACCTTTCATGTTGTTTTGTTTTCTTCTGAACAATTGCGTCCCTTAACTTTGTACATTTCAGTTGCTATTCTTGATCACTTAATTCTCTATTAGTGATGGTTACTTTCATTAGTGGTTTTCTTTTCATATGCCTTTTCTCCCATGCATTAATTTCTTTGCGCGTGCAGTATTTTAAGTCCGGCAAATACCCTATAATTAGGTCTGTACACGGGTTATGCAGAATTGCGCACTTAAATGTATCTGTATGAAAGGGTGTACAAATTCGAGATGTGGCCAGTCGGTATTTCTCCACATTGCCTGAAAATGTTCGGCAATTTACAAACTCGCCAGTGCAATCGTTTGTGTTGGCCAACTCCTTTCTTAGGCCAATTAATGTACATCCGGAATCATGCAAAACTTGACAAGGTCTATCGTTAACCAATTCCTGGTGGAAGGTTAATTTTCCCATGTCGGAAATTACTGCATTGGCATTTTCATTCGCAATTGGGACTGTATGTCAGCATTTCAGTACCCCATCCTCGTGAAACTTATGACAAGTTTGACATTTATCATAGTTAAGGATATCAATTGCTACTAATGCATGCTCTTCACATTCTTTCATTTCTTCTTCCTCACTCTCGCTTTCCGACGATAAGTCAATGAGCACTGCATTCGCACTTCTCACTCTCTGGCGACCTTTACAACGTGAGGAATAGTAGCCGTACGCTTTACAAAAGTAGCATTTAACAGCACGCCAGTATGTTTCTCTTTTACCCTGCTGTTTTTTCACCATCATGTCTAGGTGAGCTTCATAATTTGGATTTGAATCACACATCTCAAATTGACCAAGAGAGAACCTGCAATATGGACACTGTGATGGGCTGGATCTTTGTTTCTCTCTGAATTTGAATGGCTTTTGTGGTTTAGTGTTTGCTGCTGCTACTGTGTTATTTTCATCAATGTTCGAACTAAAGATGTCTCTAGATCCTCCTTTCTTTTCTAATTGTTCTAGCGATTCAACATCAGCCTGTTGTAAAAATTTTGCAAAAGGGGTTGGAATTGTTGAAATAATTTTGTCCATAATCATTAAATCTCTAAGTTTTTCATAGCTTGTGTTAATCTTTGCAGCGTTCAGCCACTTATTATAAACGTCTTGTACGTGCGAGACGTAATCAATGAAAGTTTGATTACTTTTGGGTTTTAGTTTGGAAAACTGAATTTGATACCCTGGTGCATCTAATAAAAAATGCAGCATGATGCGTTTGTGTATATAGTCATAATCATTCCTTAGTTCTTGTGGAATAGACTCTATTACTTTCAAAGGCTCCCCTGAGAGGTTCTTCATATAGATCATGGCCCAGTTTTCCCTAGGCACCTCCTGGTATTTTTTACTGGAACTCAACGTTCTCGGACCATGCAGAAATAGGGTCGCCTTGGCAGAATGGTTTCACTATCCCTTTATACTTATTATACTTGTTTTATTGTTCTTTGCTTTTCAACTTTGTAGTTGCAATGTGCACATGAGACTCGACCTCCAGTTCTTTCATTTTTAACTGGGTTTGTGCCTCAGTTTCTTTTAATTTAGTTGTTTCTGCTAACTCTTTAAGTTTGGTAGCTTCAGCTAACTCTATTTCTTTAAGTTTGGTCTTTGCTTCAATTTCTGCTAGCTCTTTTTTATGTAAGCGTTCTTGAGCTCTTTCTTCCCTCTCTGTAGCAGCAATCCTATCAGTATGTTCTTTATACTTTTTTCTCTGCCCATTGTTCTAATCTATCTCCACTGTACCCCAGATCTTTCCCTGCCTCAGTGCATTCTTTCAAAGTTGACATATTTGCAGGTTATGTTCAAAAAATGACAATGTCTAATAATAATACAATGTTTACATACAATTCATTAATACAGGTGTTACTTTACAGTAATTGTAAAAAAAAAAAAAACTAAGATGCTACTTTACAACACAGTGTCAAAAAATGGAGTACTTATCTGTTTTCTTTAACTCTTGTTTTTCACCCTGCCCTCGAGGATAATCTTCTGCTCGATTCTGTTATAGTATCTGGGCTGTTAGTATCACTTTTCACTCTCTACTTCTGGTGTGTAGAAAAGCAACAATTAATATCGGAAAATTGAAATGATAAATGAAACATTTTTTCTGTCAAGTCAATTTTGTTTTTAGAGGAGAAAACTGGAATGTGTAATATATGTATGTTAGTTTCGTCGGTCGTTGTGATTTCTGTCGTGTTAATTACGTAGTGTAGTCTTCAATAGCATTGGAACATCACCTGAAACGTCATCCTGAAAACATGATGCACATCATTTTCATATAACTTCACTTATGTTCAGTTAGTTTATACACACACGTGGTGGATTCAGTCTTACTTTCAAATTCAGATCAGATCTTACACGCTCACGAAAGTTAAGGTTTTAAACACTTGCGCAGGCACTAGAGTCATTCAGTCTAATACTTTCACACATTCTGATAAACCATTATACACATTCTAGCAGTCGGGGGATTCGTTCAAACCTTCTGACACCATTCGGCTTTACTCAACTAGGCAGTTATCACTCGTATATTCGATAGATTCATTCAGTCGTTCGACTGCACGCTTCTGACACCATACGGCTGCCTGTCAACGTCTTGCATCACACACAGGCATTCTAGCTGCTTTATCCGCACTCAAAGAAACATCAATTAAGCAGATGGTACATACATCATATATTTCAGGCGAACCTGATATAGTTACAGAGTATACACAGGCGGTGGCTGCCTTACACAAATATACAAAGCCGCCTTAATACACTTATGACACACAGTCAATTACTCGAACTCTACACTCGCTATCTTCAACTAGCGCTCTCGCACGTAAGGCATTTGCTCTAGAAAAAACACAAACGTCCTCCCCATGAAACTGCCTGGTCCCGTCTGACGTTCCCCAAACTCGTTGGCTGAACTTCCCGCACTGGCCTCGTTCGGTCCGCAAAACCCGTGCTGTCCTAGCAGTCTCGTCGTACTGCAGTCCGTTCGGGCTAAGCAGGATTTTTAACTAAGCTGACGTCTAATTCGTTCAGCGCAGTATCCCGAGAACTGGCGTCCCCTCCTAACACCCGGCCTGGTCCTGTCGGTGTCCTGTTTATGACCCGTCTGTTTCCCCACCTAAGTCCTGTCTCTACTTTATCTACTGTCCTATAGATGTCCTGTCTTATGACCACTCTATGTCTTGACTTGTATCCTGTCTCTGCTCTATCGTTATATTACCAAAATTCTTATCCATGTCCTATCTGTCATGACCTGCGTCGTCCTAACTCTATTCTGTCCCTTGTCCTTTCTATGTCCTGTACCTGCCCTTCAACACCCTGACAATATTAAAATCGATAAATTCGCATTTTAGCATTACATTACGAGGGTCAATGACTTTTTATAACAATAGAAAATTAGAAAGAAATGTTATCAAAAATGTTAGAACAATCATAACGGTACATGAATTTCTGTCAAATTCTACAAATAAAATTTAAAAACGAAGGAAACAAATTTCATTTCTAAATGCCCAAGAGGACCGCATAATATTAGTTGCCAGGCCGCATGCGGCCCGCGGGCCGTAGTTTGCCCACCACTTCCCTATCGCAACAATCCCACACTATCTCTTATTCTCAGAAACTATCGTGAGCTCAGCATAAATCTGTGCACCAACATCCGTGCATCTGAAGCGAGGTATCCTTTTCTCCTGGGAATGTTTACCCGGTCAACAAATGCCCGCAGAAGTCGGATGTGTCGACCAAAATTAGCAAATATCGCAGCTCAGCCGTAAACAGGCACAACGCAATTACGTTCAAAAAATATTCCGGATGAACGCAGATATCCTTTTTTAATAAAAGTTAGAAGCATGTCTTTTACAGAACGTCGCATTCTTGAGACCAAAGGATGTCTGGTTGGTCATGTGCCATAGTATGCTTGTTCCTGCAGCGAGGCGCTGTCGTCATTTGGAGGTGACAGGTTCGAATCCCGATGGTGTAACTATAAGTGTCAATTGTTATGTTGTCTAGTGTGTCCTCTGTTCTCTCATTCTTTCTTCTACTTCTATGAGTGCCAAACATACATGTGAGATTATATATCAGCAGTTTTACTATTACACCATCTTCTTCTCTTGCCTCGGGTCTTGCTTTCCAGTATTTTTAGTAATATGTTATTATAATGAAGTCAAGGTAGCCTCCTCTCCAATGTTGCACAAATGTCTAAGGTGCATTTGTATGGTTTCATTGATTTTCGGAATCTGCACTGTCTATTTAAGGGAGCTAATTATGTCACAAAAGCCGAATTTCAGAAAAAGAAGAGTATCTTATGCAATAAGTCACTATCCATGAATGTAAGAAAGGGGTTGCTGAAATGCTATATAGAACAGGTTTTGCTATATGGCAGTGAATCTTGGAATGTAAATGAACAAATTAGGAAGAACTTAAGAAGCAACAGAGATGTGGTTCTTGAGACGAATGTTGCGAATTCCTTCGACTGCTAGAGTAACTAACAACGATAGCCTGAAACTAGAACATTATATACAACAATAAGGAAGAGACAAACAGCTATCTTTGGTCATGTGATGAGAAGAGAGCACTGGAGAACATCGTGACAACAGGAAAGATCGAGGGGAAGAGAGGCAGACCAAGAGAAATGATGCTGGATGGATTGAGACGGTGGCATGGAGGAATATCACCAGCAGAGTTGATCCAGAACATCAGACACCGAGATCTGTGGCAAGCCATGAACGCCTACGCCAGCTGGCAAGCCACTTGATGATGAATTCTGCCACGACAAACCACATACGGGAAACAACTCCCGTGTTTTGTAATGTTGAAAGTTTTCTTTCATTTTCTGGAATTTATAAACAAATAGAAAAGATGCATTATTAAACAATGAGTTACATGTGAGTACGGTTTATCTTTTGATAGTGTGTCTTTTAATTCTTTGAAATGTGAATAAATCATTATTATTTCTCAAAGAGTATTTACCATGATATGATGCAAGACGTGTCAATGTTCATATATAAATGTCTTAATTATGTTCGGTTACCAGGCCCGCAGTCCGTAGACTATGGGGACCGCTGACCGTGCATTCCAATTGACAAAGCAATCATGATACATTCCATTCCTTACTCCACACAAGATACCCACTCAAAGCTACTTGTTCTATTGGCAGAGTACAGACATCTCAAATGGACATTAAGAAACAAAGCATTATACAATTACAGAACTTTCAACAAGGAATTGTCCAACAACTTTTATCAACAAAAAGTCTTAAACATTCTAATCTTTGTCCGACAAGCGCAAATCCCGTAAGATATTTGCCTGAAAATAACACATATTACAGAAGAAGCAAATAACTTGATTTAAACATAAAAGATATCACAACTGTAAATGTGTTTATTGACGCTATTTTTAAGGACGTTCATATGAATCCCGTTCCAATGGCTTTATTACAAAAACATGAAAGAAACATTAACAGATGTAGTGGAATTAAACAAAGCATTCATTTTGAATGAATTATGCACCATGGGTTGGTCAGAAGAAGCCGCCGTAGGTATTCAGGCAAGCATCCCATTGTTTAGATAAGCGGCTAATGCCGTCCGCAAAAAAAAAAAAAAAGGATTATGGTTGCTCACTGAACCAAATGTTTCTGCTTTCATTATGTCTGCATCTGCGTGAAATCGTTGCCCCTTGAGAGTTTTTTGTTTAGAGGTCCGAACAAATGAAAATCACATCGTGACAAATCAGGACTATAGACTGGATGTTGCAGAATTTCCCACTTCTTCCTTGCTAATTCTTCCTGCACAATCTTTGCAACATGCATTATCGTGCAACAAAATCACACCATGAGAAAGCATGCCGGGTCGTTTATTCTTGATGGCTTTTTGCAGCTTGTATAGTGTTTGCAAGTATTGGGTAGAGTTGATGTTGACACCAGGTCCTTTAAACTCGGCCAACAATAGCTCTTCATTGTTAAAAAATATGCGCTCAGCATAACCTTATCAGCGGAAACCTGTAACTTGAATTTTTAGGCTTTTGGTGATCCAGCATGCTTCCATCGCATGCTCTCTGTTTTGCTGCTCGGTTCATAGTGGTGACACCATGATCCATCGCCTGCCACTACGTGGAAGAAAAATGCATCACCCTCCACTCTGTAACGCAGCAAGTGGTTCAAACACCATCCCATGCGTTCCTCTTTTTGATGGCCGGTCAACATCCGTGGTACCCACTGTGAACACACCTTCGATTTTGCATTTTCTTACGAACGACCTTTTAAATTGGACCAATTGACTCATCAAATTCTTTCGCCAGCGACCGTATGCTTCGACAATGGTTCATCTGTACTGCTGTATCAATTTTGGCGATGGTTTTTTCTGTTGCAACAATATACACTTGACCCGGCCGTCGACGATCTGGCTTGAACTGACATACTTTCCGAAACATTCGTGCCCAGTCTGTCACTGTTGTCTTCGACACACATTTGTTACCGTACGCTGATTGTATTCTTTGATGAATGTCCACTGATCTACATTCTTCAAATGAAAAAAAAAAAACTGAATCACCGCTCTGTGAGCTTCTTAGGACGAATTTTTGATCAACCCTGCATTTTCTCAATGGTCAGATACAGAACCAATGCATCATGGGACGATAAGCACGTGCTCTTTTATTCATTCGTCAGTACCTGCCACATGACTATGATGTGATCGTGTTCAACGTACGCAATTATGCACGATGCGGCACGAACGGATTTCAAATGAACGCCCCTTATATTAATCTTATAATTTTATTATTATTATTATTATTATTATTATTATTATTATTATTATTATTATTATTATTATCAGTATTATTACTTTCTTTATTATTATATTTAAATGTGCAACTTGAAAAAGAAAAATTAACAGGAAATTAACCACACACATCCCTCTCCTGTCACCTTTCTTGTTCATAACATATGTATTCAACATATGTAAAGAAACCAGCAAACAGAGACCGCTAGAACACCGCATGACAGAAACACAGAAGAAGAACCATCTGCAAATTACACCATTAGAGAACTCCTGTTTCCGGACGACCAAGCACTAATAGTAAAACCAAAAGCCGAATTACAAGACCACATGAATAGTCTGAACGAAATGTGTAGGGAACCTAACATGAAAATTAGTATAATTATAGTTTTTATATAATTATAAAACAGAGATAATGACTATAACTAAAGAAGAAGAAAAACAACAACAACAACAAAAACAACAACAACAACAATTCACCTAAACGAACATCCCTTCAAACAATTAAACAGTTTCAAGCACCTATGAAGTATATTTATCATCATGTGGCAAATCAGAAGACGAGATCGAAAATAGATTCAATTAGGCAAACCAGCTCATTGGACAAATGGCACAAATACAAAAGAACAAACATGTATCAATAACTACTAAGAAAGCACTTTACAACACAATCTTCCTTCCAACTCTATGTTACCAATGCCAAACCTGGACAATGACAGAAAAAGAGAAAATAAAAATCACACCAACAGCATTCTGCGGAATTACAAGATATCTAAAAGAAAAAGATAAGTACTTTGATAAACAATGAATAGGGGACATGAACATTTAATATTGTGAAAGGGGAACTAACTTCTATTTAAAAAATGAAAAACGTAAATGATATAATATCATTAAATGACTTTTCATCTTCTCCAAAATTTACTTAGAAATTTTAAAAAAAGAGAATTCAGACGATAAAACTTAAAACAGATATAATGCTTTTATATTTCTTATAAAACATGTTTCTAATCTTATGTACTTACATTTTATAGTCAACTTTTGAGTTACATATTTATTTCTTAAATATTATTTGTATACTTTCAATTTATAAACTTCCATTTTCTTATTTCGTACCCCTATATGGGGTAAAAACATTTTTTTACTGGCCTCCTAGGGCCACAACAACTGAACAGGGAATTAACCTAACACAGCCCTTTCCTGTCCCCTCTCTTCTTCATAATATATGTAGTAAGGACACCAGCCAAACAGAGACCGCAAGAACACTGCATGACGAAAACACAGAAGAAGAACCATCTGCAAATTACACCAAATTAGCATGGGTGGGCAAACTTTTTGTACGTAGGCCACATTGACAAATGTAAAGCTATTGGAGGACTTTGTTTACAACAACCTATCACAATAAGTAATTATGAATTATTCATAAGTTATTAAGCCGACTCCTTGGCCTAGATTTAACGACTTTCTCCTTAATCCCGTATATCCACGTAAGGAACGAAACTGTGCGAGATTCGGTAGCGGTTTTCGCCGCATTGGTAACTTACTGGGTATGTGACCGCTCGCTCAGAAAGCAATGGCAAATTACTGAGCGTAATCTTGCCAAGAAATCAAAAATCAGCTGAAAGATGCTAATTTTGACAACAGTGTCGTGTAAAGGATATCATCATCATCAAGTGCCCTGCCAGCTGGCGTAGGTGTTCATGGCTCTCCACAGATCTCGGTCTTTGGTTTTCTGGATCAACTCTGCTGCTGAAATTCCTCCGTGCCACCGTCTCAATCCATCCAGGATCATTTCTCTTGGTCTGCCTCTGCCTCTCTTACCCTCGATCTTTCCAGTTGTCACGATATTCTACAATGCCTCTCCTCTCACTACATGACCAAAGAAAGCTGTTTGTATCTTTCTTATTGTTATATATAGTGTTCTAGTTTCATTAGTCTTTTTCAGGCAGTCATCGTTAGTTACTCTGGCAGTCCAAGGAATTCTCAACATTCGTTTTAGAAACCACATCTCTGTTGCTTCTAATTTCTTCTTAATTTGTTCATTTACATTCCAAGATTCACTGGATATGCAAAATAATAATAATTTTTAAAAAATTGTTATTAATCAGTAAAAATAACTAATTATTGCAATTTTATTTTACTTATACATTATATTTTACAATATGGACAACAACTTTTACTAATTTGTTAACACGAATTTACAATTTTTTATTACACTAAATTGTAATTTTTTTGTAAATTAAATTAAATGGCTTTAATTTAGACACAAACCGACTACATTGTCACTACTATTGTTGATTTCTAATGAGATGTATGTAACTGCTTGCAATTTTTGACAATATTCTTAAAATCTGGAGCAAGTTTAATTGTTGATGTTCGCATGACAGCATGCAAGTTGCAGTCCGACAATAAAGACCTATTCTTGGATTTGTTGATCCTCAAGCAAGAAAATGCTTGTTCGCAAATGTATGTTGATCCAAACAATGATAAAGGTTTAGCTGCAAAGTTTTTCAAGTTCGGAAATGATTCTTCTGATAAAGATCCATAGAAATCCAGCATTTCTCTTTCAGGTCATGATCTGCTTGTAAGTCAAGCACCTCCAACTGTATGTCCTCTGTGGCTGTATTAGCTTCTGCACTAAAAGGAGAACTGAGAATATTGAACTGTGACTCTAAGTTCTTGAAATCTTGGAATCTCCATCCAATTTCTTCAGTCAATGCATCTAATTGGGCTTTGTACTTCTCAGTCATTTCACCAGAAATGGTTTCTTGTTTCAGCAAACAGAAGTGACAAAACCTTGTTTCACTTGTTTGTCTGGAGAACAGTGAGAGTTTTTCATGAAATGATTTTACATGCACATACAATTCATGTACAAACACACCAATGCCCTGAAGTTTGACATTCAGTTTATGTAACTTTCCCATAATTTCAATGGCAAACATAAAGTCTAACTTCCACTATTTATTGACAATGTTATTATTAAAGTCACATTCAATGTCCTTCATCTCTAGGAACAACTATTTCTTCTCTGAGGTCCCACACTCGCCTCAACACCTTGCCAAAACTCAGCTATCGAATACTGGTGTAGTACAGGACATTGGAATGTTCAGTTTCCAAATCGTCGAGTAATGTCTTGAACTGTCTGTGATTAAGTGCTCTTGATCTGATGAGGTTGATGACACTGACAACTGGGTCAATAACATGCTTGATATTCAAAAGGGTTTTACACAGACATTCTTGATGGATCATACTGTGACGTGGTAATAATGTGTGGTCATGATATTCAGCTTTAATCTTATCACTTATCAACTTTACCAGACCTACATTTTTTTCCAGTCAAAGCACGATCTCCGTCAGTTGTAACACTTGCCATCTTGTTCCAAACCAACCCAGTACTTTCAATACAGTTAGTAACAGCATTGAATATATCATGGCCTGTGGTTGCGTCTTTGAGTGACTCAACACTCAGAAGTGTTTATTCCACGTATAAATATCAATAATTGGGCAGTATCATGTACATCGGTACTTTCATCCAATGCAAGAGAGTATCACAAAAATTGTTTACTTGCATCTTGAAGTTTATGCATCAAATTGTCACCTATCTTGTCAACACGTCTGACCATAGTTCTCCTTGGTAAAGTAATGTTGTCAAATTTGTTGTGTTTTTTTTTTCTTTTTTTTTCTGGACACATAATGTTTTTTGCAACTAGCAAACATTCCTTGATGAACTCGCCATCAGAAAATGGCTTGTTCTGTTTTAAAATTCTGTGTGACAGCACAAGACTAGCTTCTGTTGCAGCATCTTGAATTGAAGACTGTTTAGTGAAAACAGTTTGCTGTTTCTACAAATTTTCACCAATTCTAGGCATTTCCTTTCCCTCTCTTCGATTGTTAAAGTGTATCCGAAATCTGAATGTTTTGTTTGATAATGTCTTTTTAAATTGTACTATTTGAAGACAGCTACTGACTGACGACACAACAAGCAAACTGATTTACTACAAACTTTTGTAAAACAGTGCTTAGTTGTCCATTCACCATTAAAAACACGGAATTCATCTTCAAGCTTAGGTTTTTTTTTTTTTTAGTGACACTCGTTGTTTTAGTAAAATTCTAACAGTTAGAATTTTACAAAACTTTAAAAAGGAAATGAAGCAAAACCTACTTCCGGCTGTGTGTGAAAATAAAATATTCGGAAAACAAGGAGAACTCAGAATAAATTTCAGAAATATATCAAGACTACTGCAAGAAATAAATTAATTTGAACATTGCAAATATTGAAATAATTTATAACAGCAAAACACTTTTTAATGTAATATGTTCTTGTAAAATAAATCATTTTATTCACCGCAGAAATATCTGTTTTTCATAAAATCATCCTTATTAAATTTTCACATGTCGATAAATATTTATCTATATCAAAATCGTTAAATTCGCATTTCAGCATTACATTGCGAAGGTCAAGAAATGTTTATAAACATAGAAAATTAGGAAGACATTTTATCCAAAATGTTAAAACAATCATAACTGTACATGAAATTCTGTAAAATTCAACAACTTAAAAACAAAGTAAAACTTTTTATTTCTAAATGCTCTCGAGGGCCACATTATATCAGTTGCCGGGCCGCATACGGCCCACGGGCCGTAGTTTGCCCACCCCTGGTTTAAACTAACCGGCGAAGAGGTGGCGCCGAACCACTAGCACCATAATACTAGTCTACTCTATAGTCGTAATTCTGTTATGTAAAGCTGCATTACTTTGTGTTATTTTATATTGTTTACATTTCCACAGCTTTACCGCAGTTCCACCAAATTTTATTCATATTGCTCTATAAGTTTACATTCTATGTTTCTAAGCTCCAGTAAGGCCACAGCCAATTTTTAAAATCCCACTTTCCTCACGCTCAGCTCTGAGAGGTACTAGGCAATGCCCACTATGAACACTAGATCACACAGCCACATGCTTTCCTGGTTAAGCTAGAGTTGCCGAAGACATCCCGGTCAGCACTCAAGGGATGGCAGGGGCAGATCATGGGAATTCCCCGCCATCCAAGGAGGCTTCCATAATTGCAGAGCCAGCACTTAGCGCTCTGGTACTGGGCTCACCCAAGGAATTGTCACGTCCTGCACATGGCTGATTAGCCTGTGACAATTCGAAACAGACTATTCCTAGAAATTTGTGGACATTC
>OY992879.1:149144680-149324680 GCA_963921405.1 Cepaea hortensis
CGGTGTTTCGGAGATCTGTGTGTAGCTGCGCTCACTAACCCTTGAGCCAGCGACGCAGAAAAGTCTCTAAGAGCTGTGCTGAATGATGACCTAGTTACATTCTAACATGTCTGTCCACAGATGTGAAGTTTCAGTACCGCTCTTGCACACTCCGCAGGTGGCGACCTTGGAGAGGGAAGGAAAGAATTGCCAACCAGTTCCCGTGGAGGCGGTGCTTTTGTTGAGGGGCGGGAGATCCGACGATACGTCTCTATATCAACATCACTATCAAATGCAAATCTTTTTTGGCGATTAGAAACACTGAACACCAAAGCTTCGGACCGAAGTGTTGACAGTCAAGCCCGCCGGTGTTTCACAGACAGCAGCAACAACAGCAGCATAAGTTATTTTCTTTAAATCGAGACCCACACTTTCTTTCTTTCTTTCTTTCTTTCTTTCTTTCTTGCATATCGACTGCAAAGGGAATATTCTGCAGTGAATGTCACATGTTATGACGTCATACATGCAAATCAGGTCTGTTATTTTTAAACATAACCAAGGGACGCAATCAGCGTCACAGGATGTAAATAATACACAAGTTCCTGCTAACACCTTTCACCCTTTTGGACACAAATATGCTCGTCCGTGTTGGAGTCAGTACTATTTACTAAAGAAATTCGGAGGGCTGCAGCTGGTAATTGAAAACAACAAGAGCTTTGAGCCTTAATCATCTCCACCTGTGCCTTGAATCTGTACAACATTCTTGATTATATTGTTGGTTTCCTGCTTACAATAACAAACATATAGCAATACTATACCAAAACTATATCAAGCAAGCAATACTATACAACAATAATATGCAAAAACGTTTAAAAAAAAAAAAAAAACATTAAAATGTACACTGGTAATTAACGTAGTTCATATGGACATAACAAGATTACATTTCTTTCAAGGGACATTACTAAAAGTTGCATAAATGTAATATGTTATTTAAATAATTGTAATACTTATCTTAATATGTTATAAAATTGTAATAGAAATTAACGACAATAATATGCATTGTAAATGATGGAATAATAAGTTTAAGTAATCTTTGAAAAAATTTTGTGAAAATAATGACTTAAATTTTCAATAAAAGAGAATTGTATAACCCATTGATTTATTTCTGCTTGTTACAACATTAAATGTTTTTTTGTTGAAAAATCCATTATATTTTTGTCCGGCTGCAAAAGGCCAAATTTTCTTAATATTTAGGACTTTAGGTATCAAGGAATTTCTCCTCTCTCTCTCTCTCTCTCTCTCTCTCTCTCTCTCTCTCTCTCTCTCTCTCTCTCTCTCTCTCTCTCAGAAGACAATCTGAACACCATCTGATGGCTGTGGAAATGTGGTATCTGAGGGAAATGCAAAGACTACCATGGGCAGACAGAAAGACCAATGAACAAGTCCTACATGAAAAAAATGGAAACTGTAAACGATTAGAGAAATTAGGCGTAGACAGTCACAATGTTTTTGACACGTTATGAGAAGAAATACATTTGAGAACTTTGTTACAACTGGCAAGATTGAGGTGAAAAGAACAAGGGGAATACAGAGAAGTCACAGTCATCATTACCATCTATGGGCAACAGTCACCTTCAAATTAACTGAATGAGTGCCATGGGAAAATTAATCGTCTTAGGCGACTTGCCGTATCTGCCATGGGAATATATACAGTAGTTTTCCCTAAACAACCCCCTTTAATTTTATATATAAATACAACATGTCTGCCATATTAACAACTGTTAAGACATAACTGTCACACACTCCTAGGTTCGATTTTCTGCCATCTATTTTGTGTTTGGTCCAAACCCACTTTATGTTTGGCACTATATCTGTTAATAAGTTTATGAGGGTAACACAGTTTACAGCTGTTACTTGCTGCTGACTCAGTCACAGGAATTTTAATCTGAGCCATGGGTGGACCCTAATATAACTTCTCTTTGAGGTTGAACTGTGAATGGGTAATGGTAGAATCGAATAAAGCAAGCAATACTATAAAACAATAATATATAACAATAACATATAACAATAATATATAACAATAATATATAACAATAATATATACCAATAATATATAATAATAATATATTACAATAATATATACCAATACTATATTACAATAGAATATAATCAATCAATCAATCATGTGCCATGCCGGAAAGCGTGGGCGGTCATGATTCGCCATTTCACTCGATCACCAGAGTCGTGGATCAGCTCAGTGTTCCTGTCTCGTCCATGCCATGTGGCCAAGCCATCCAGGTATTTTCCTCTCGGTCTTCCTCTTGGTCTGTTCCCTTCGATCTTGCCAGCTGTCACTAAGTTCTCCAGTCCATTTCTTCTCATAACATGTCCAAAAAATCTTGACTGTCTACGTCTAATTTCTCTAATCAATCTACGATTTTCATTTGTCTCTTGTAGTACTTGGTCATTGGTTTTTCTATCTGTCCATGGTATTCTTTGCATTTTCCTCAGAAACCACATTTCTGCAGCCATCAGATGTTTTCAGCTTGACTGCACATTGTCCAAGTTTCACATCCATACAAAAGAACAGGCTCTATGTATCCTTTCAACACTCTTTTTCTCGTTTCAATTGACATCATTTTATTGGTCAGAATGTTTTTCATCTTGCTAAAGGCTACTTTCGCAATGGCGATTCTTGTTCTAATCTCTTCAAGGCTTCTGCCATCAGATGTTATGACTGTTCCGAGATAATTGAACCGATTCACTTGTTGAAGAATATTCCCATTTACTTGTATATTACATTGTGGTACTTCGTTCTTCCTAGTGACGACCATAACCTGTGTCTTCCTACAATTTAATTCCAACCCCAGCTGCTCACTGTGTACAACCACAGCGTCTACTAATTGTTGCAGATCCTGTGCATTGTCTGCAATCAATACTGTATCATCTGCATATCTAATGTTATTTATGTTTCGTCCTCCAATGCTGATTCCATTTAGGTCTTCTACATTTCTGAAAATATTTTCACTGTATAGGGAAAAAAGATCTGGAGACATTACACATCCCTGCCTAACACCTCTCTTAATAGGTTGGTATTGTCCTACTTCATTATCAATCCTTATGGCAGCTTGTTGTTTCCAATATATGTTTTTTATAAGTCTAATGTCTTTCCCATCAATTTGTAGATCTGCAAGCATATCCACAATGTTGACATGTCTAACTCTATCAAAAGCCTTTGTGGAGTCAATAAAGCAAAGATGTATATCCTTGTTTACTTCTAAAGCACGTTCAATAACTGTTCGCAGCATATACACAGCATTTACTGTACCCTTTCCTTCTACAAAACCACATTGTTCTTCCCCTATTTCAGGTTGTATTTTCTTCCTCACTCTTTGCATGATAATTCGTAATAAAATCTTTGTGATGTGACTCATTATACTAATTGTTCTATGTTGATCACATTCTAAGGCTCCTGATTTCTTTAAGATTGCAATAAATACAGAATTACATAATTCAGAAGGTATATCTCCAGTATTATATAATGTATTCAGCAGTCTAGTGACTTGCTCTAGTCCAAATTCTTCTAGAGCTTTAATCATTTCTGTTGTGATGTTATCTGCACCGGGGGCCTTGACAGCTTTCATATGCTTAAGAACATTTTGAACCTCCTTTAAAATTGCTGGTCCTTCATTATTAAATCTAATAGCATATTGTTCCTCTCTGTTATCATTATACAGGTCTTTCACATAATCTGTCCATACATGTAGAATCTGATCTTTTTCTATTATGACTTTGCCATCTTTAGTTTTTAGACAGCCTGTTGATGTACTTGTTCTTTTATTAGTAAGTTCCTGAATTCTTTTGTGCATAGAATATAGCAATACTATATATCAATAATATATATAGCAATACTATATAATAATAATATATAACAGTAATATATAACAATACTATATAACATTAATATATAACCATAATATATAAAAATACTATATAACAATATTATATAGCAATAATATACAGCAATAATACATAGCAATACTATATATCAATAATATATAACAATACTATATAACATTAATATGTAACAATAATACATAGCAATACTATATATCAATAATATATAACAATAATTTATAACAATACTATATAACGATACTATATAAGAATAATATATAAGAATAATATATAACAATACTATATAACAATAATATATAACCATAATATACAACAATTATATCCCCCCTGCCAAAAAACACACCACACAACAACAACGCCAACAACAACAACAACAACAACAACAGCAGCAACAACAACAACAACAGCAACAACAACAACAACAACAACAACAACAGTTATTTCAAAGGACATTACTAAATGGAGCATAAATGTATTAAATGTTTTGCATATCCTTTACAGGTCATCGCTGGCAACAGCAGCATCTTTCAGCTGTATGTTGATTTCTTGGCAAGATTACGCTCAGTAGTTTGCCATTGCTTTCTCAGCGGCCAGCTCAGTTATCACGCAAGTCAATAAATGTATTATTTGGATTAAATAATTGTAGTATTCATCTTAAATCATTTCTAAAAGTGTTATAAACATTAGCGACAGTTATATGAATCATAAATGATAGGATAATAATTTTAAGTCATATTCAAAGTTTGTGTAAAAGTAATGGCTCCTTTTTGCATGCCTGAAAATTGTATAACTTATTTATCTATTTCTCCTCGATTGAATGTTTTATCATCCCACCACTGATAATATATTACTCACTATTACCCCTTATGGATAACAATTAATCAATCAATCAATCATGTGCCATGCCGGAATATCTTCAAATTATTATCCTATTTGCGGCTTACTCAGTCACATGACTATTAACCTGATGCAGGAATGGACGTTTATATAACTTCTCCTTGAAGTTCAATTAAATTCACTTCAATTCAACATTATTTTCAAAGAGTTACAAATTGGGCACACATGCCCGTCTTACGTTTGGACCTTCCAATAACTCATATTTCTTTCATCTATAGTGAAAGATACATAGGGGAAAAAACAGTGTCAAATGAATGTTGTAAACATAAACAATGTATATTGCCATGTTATGAGACACATTCCCACCCACCCACACATCCCGAACCCACATAAATATTCCTCACCCACACACACCTTTGCCCACACACAAATGCCCCACCCACCCACTGACACCCCACCCACATACCCAGTAACTCATATATGCCCCAACCCACGAACCAATCCCCCACTCACAAACATCTCCCCGCCCACACACACACATCCCTCACCCACACACATCCCCGACCCACATACAACTCCCCATCCACAAACCCATTCCCCCACCCATCTCCAACCCCCACACACACTCACCCACTCACACATCTTGTGAAAGGCAATAATGTTGACAATGAGACACGTAACACTCTGTAGTACTCCGGATCTTAAGGTGAAAAACAATGTTGATGACAATGAGACACCAAACACCCAGTCGTCCTCCACATCTTATGGTGAAAGACGATGTTGTTGTCAATGAGACACCTAACACCCTGTCGGACTCCGGATCTTATGATAAAAGACAATGTTGTTGTCAATGAGACACCTAACACCCTGTCGGACTCCTCATCTTATGGTGAAAGACGATGTTGTTGACAATGAGACACCTAACACCCTGTCGGACTCCTCATCTTATGTTGAAAGACGATGTTGTTGACAATGAGACACCTAATACCCTGTCGTACTCCGGATCTTATGGTGAAAGACGATGTTGTTGTCAATGAGACACCTAACACCCTGTCGGGCTCTGCATCTTATGGTGAAAGACAATGTTGTTGACAATGAGACACCTAACACCCTGTCGGGCTCTGCATCTTATGGTGAAAGACGATGTTGTTGACAATGAGACACCTAATACCCTGTCGTACTCCGGATCTTATGGTGAAAGACGATGTTGTTGTCAATGAGACACCTAACACCCTGTCGGGCTCTGCATCTTATGGTGAAAGACAATGTTGTTGACAATGAGACACCTAACACCCTGTCGGGCTCTGCATCTTATGGTGAAAGACGATGTTGTTGACAATGAGACACCTAACACCCTGTCGTACTCCGCATCTTATGGTGAAAGACGATGTTGTTGACAATGAGACACCTAACAATCTGTCACGCTCAGGATCTTATGGTGGAAGACAATGTTGTTGACAATGAGACACCAAACACCCTATCGGGCTCTGCATCTTATGGTGAAAGACGATGTTGTTGTCAATGAGACACCTAACACCCTGTCGTACTCCGCATCTTATGGTGAAAGACGATGTTGTTGTCAATGAGACACCTAACACCCTGTCGGGCTCTGCATCTTATGGTGAAAGACGATGTTGTTGACAATGAGACACCTAACACCCTGTCGTACTCCGCATCTTATGGTGAAAGACGATGTTGTTGACAATGAGACACCTAACAATCTGTCACGCTCAGGATCTTATGGTGGAAGACAATGTTGTTGACAATGAGACACCAAACACCCTGTCGGGCTCTGCATCTTATGGTGAAAGACGATGTTGTTGACAATGAGACACCAAACACCCTGTCGGGCTCTGCATCTTATGGTGAAAGACGATGTTGTTGACAATGAGACACCAAACACCCTGTCGGGCTCTGCATCTTATGGTGAAAGACAGTGTTGTTGACAATGAGACACCAAACACCCTGTCGGGCTCTGCATCTTATGGTGAAAGACAATGTTGTTGACAATGAGACACCAAACACCCTGTCGGGCTCTGCATCTTATGGTGAAAGATGATGTTGTTGACAATGAGACACCTAACAATCTGTCACGCTCAGGATCTTATGGTGGAAGACAATGAGACACCTAACATACTGGTGGCAACATTACCAGTGTAAGTCTAATCCCATCCAGTCCGTTTGTTAACTGTTTGTCCTTTACAGGATGTTGCAGTCAGCCTTAGCATTTACTTGCTAATTGTTTTGTGAAGGGGGAACTTTTTCCACGAGGCCTGGGGAGCTAAAGGCCAGGAACAGATACCTAGTAAAATTCAGCCACTTTTGCCTTTGACGTTTATGAGGGGTTCCAGAGTAGACAGGAAACGTTGGCGGCAGCGCTAGATCGCGTACAATAGAGTTCGCTATGATATTTTGATGATGGCACTTATGGAGAAGGGGGTCAATCCCTGGCTGGTGAACTGGATAGCAGCCGTCCTGCATTCTCGTCGGGTTGCTCTCCGTCTGGGTGCATGGACCTCAGAGCCACATATTTTAACCTCGGGACTGCCACAGGGATCTGCAATCTGTCCGGTGCTCTTTAACGTATATACGAGCAAGATTGCAAACCTAGAAACACCAGGGGTTGGAAGGATACTAACATTTGCAGATGATATTCTTGCATATAGGCGGGGGAGAGATAAGGAGCAAACAGCCCAGGAGTTACAGGCAACAGTAGACAAAGTGATTGTTTGGTGCACTGACATGAGTGCTGTCATTCACCCCGAAAATGCCGCTGTTTTGTAGTGCTCTCTGGACAACAGGATTGGGAGAGATGATGTCCGAAGTCTCACGGTAAATGGTAGAAGCGTCAACAGAGAGAACATACTGAAGTATCTGGGAATCACATTTGACAGGAGTCTGTCCTTAAAGGACCATGTGGAGATGGTTGTGACAAGATCTCAAAAGGGACTCAATGCACTTAAAAAAGCAGGGAATGCTCTTCACAATATACCAGCACTTAATCCTCTCAGTGATTGATTATGGACTAGGACTGCTCACTGTCTCAAAGAGTCAGCTGGTGAAATTAGAGCGCATACAGAACGAAGCTATGCGAGTCATTCTGGGATGCACCAGAGACACCCCAGTAGTGTGTATGCGTTACATCCTTGGTCTGCCGACTGTTGTTGGTAAGCACAAGGTGGTGCAGGCGAAGGGATACCTCAGAGTAGCTGCAGACACAGATCACCCGTTGCATGAGGCGCTGGACGAAGTTAAGGGTAAGAGACTGATAAGAGGGAAATCATGGATGGCTCAGGCGGAGGATACGATCAGACTGTGTGCCCCGTGCAGAACATCAGGCGTGGAGAGGAGTGGGTCAGAGTGCCAGCGGAGCAGTCAGACTTGTGAAAGGTTATAATCACATTGAGCCGGGAGTGTAGGGAGTGGCCAGCAGGGGCCACGGAAGTGGAAATCCAGCAACTAATTCAGCATAATGCTCGCCCGAGTGATGTGATTATCTACACGGATGGTTCGGTGTTGAGAGGTAAGAGAAGTGCCTGGGGATTCTTAGCAAAAGCTAATGGTCGACGTTTGGTGAGGGGAGCCTGGCGTATGATGCCACAACATCTAGCTTAAGAATGGAGGTGGAGGCGGTCAGTGCAGCTTTCCGCTGGATGGAGAACACGATACATACACATATTGTGATAGTAACTGACTCAGAAAGCATGCTGAGGAGGGTGAGGACAGGCAGACTTCGTGCAGAGTAGCTTGCTTCGCTTCGGAGTTCACGTGTAGCAAGCAGCACCTGGATCTTTTCTTCGGGGCATGCCGGTGTGCTGGGGAATGAACAGGCGGACAGATTGGCTGGCTCGGGAAAACTTGGTGGAGTATTGATGCATGACAAGGTAGACGTGGTTGCGGCCTTGTGGGAGCACGTGTACACCTCGGAGGAACAAATGGATGACCATAGTATGGTAACAATGATGCAGCGAGGTGTGACGAGGGGATCTGCTCGACGCTCAGAGGAAAGGCGAGACGGACATATAATCAGATTGCTACTGGAACTATTAGTGTTGGAACTCTTCGCTGGATGCTGAAGATGGGGACGGAGCGCTTATGGGAATGCCCCGAATACTGTGATGTCGGTTCCTAAATCAATCAATCAATCAATCAAGTACCTAGGAAGGATAATATCATCAAATGGCAAATCAGAAGACGAGATCGAAAATAGATGCGATAAGGCAAACCAACTCAATGGACAAATTTTCGCCAATACTAAAGAACAAACATGTATCAATAACTACAAAGAAAGCACTTTATAACACAATCTACCTACCAACTCTATGTTACTAATGCCAAACCTGGACAATGACAGAAACAGAGAAAAGAAAAATCACAACAACAGCATTCTGTTGAATTACAAGATATCAAAAAGAAAAACACGTAGATAAGCAATGAGTCATCATCATCAAGTGCCGTGCCGACTGGCGTATGCGTTCATGACTCTCCACAGATCTCTGTCTTTGGTTTTATGGATCAACTCTGCTGTTTATTTTCCTCCATGCCACCGTCGCAATCCATCCAGCATCATTTCTCGTGGTCTGCCTTTGCCTCTCTTCCCCTCGATCTTTCCAGTTGTCACGAAGTTCTCCAGCGCCTCTCTTCTCATCACATGACCAAAAACATATGTTTGTCTCTTTCTTATTCTCTGTCTCATTTTATTCACCAGAGAAATATCTGTTTTTCGTAAAATCATCCTTATTACATTTTTACATGTCGATAAATATTTCTCTATATAACATCGATAAATTCGTATTTTAGCATTACATTACGAAGGTCAAGGACCGTTTATAACAATAGAAAATCAGAAAGACATTTTGACAAAAACATTCAGACAAAAATGTTAGAACACAATCATAACGGTACGTGAAATTCTCTAAATTACGTCCAAAAAATATTCCGGATAAACGCAGAAGAAGAAGTATCCTTTTCTAATAAAAGGTAGAAGCATGTCTTTTACGTAACGTCGCATTCTTAAGACCAAAGTGTGTCTGGTTGGTCATGTGCCGTAGTATGCTTGTTCCTGCAGCTAGGCGATTTGGAGGTGACAGGTTCGAATGCCGATGGTGTAACTATAACTGTCAATTGTTATGTTGTCTAGTGTGTCCCGATGGTGTAACTATAACCGTCAATTGTTATGTTGTCTAGTGTGTCCCGATGGTGTAACTATAACTGTCAATTGTTATGTTGTCTAGTGTGTCCCGATGGTGTAACTATAACTGTCAATTGTTATGTTGTCTAGTGTGTCCCGATGGTGTAACTATAACCGTCAATTGTTATGTTGTCTAGTGTGTCCCGATGGTGTAACTATACTTGTCAATTGTTATGTTGTCTAGTGTGTCTCGATGGTGTAACTATAACTGTCAATTGTTATGTTGTCTAGTGTGTCCCGATGGTGTAACTATAACCGTCAATTGTTATGTTGTCTAGTGTGTCCCGATGGTGTAACTATAAGTGTCAATTGTTATGTTGTCTAGTGTGTCCCGATGGTGTAACTATAACTGTCAATTGTTATGTTGTCTAGTGTATCCCGATGGTGTAACTATAACTGTCAATTGTTATGTTGTCTAGTGTGTCCCGATGGTGTAACTATAACTGTCAATTGTTATGTTGTCTAGTGTGTCCCGATGGTGTAACTATAACTGTCAATTGTTATGTTGTCTAGTGTGTCCTCTGTTCTCTCTTTCTTTCTTCTACTTCTATGAGTGCCAAACATACATGTGAGATTATATATCAGCAGTTTTACTATTACACCATCTTCTATGTGAGATTATATATCAACAGTTTTACTATTACACCATCTTCTATGTGAGATTATATATCAGCAGTTTTACTATTACACCATCTTCTATGTGAGATTATATATCAACAGTTTTACTATTACACCATCTTCTATGTGAGATTATATATCAGCAGTTTTACTATTACACCATCTTCTATGTGAGATTATATATCAGCAGTTTTACTATTACACCATCTTCTATGTGAGATTATATATCAACAGTTTTACTATTACACCATCTTCTATGTGAGATTATATATCAGCAGTTTTACTATTACACCATCTTCTATGTGAGATTATATATCAGCAGTTTTACTATTACACCATCTTCTATGTGAGATTATATATCAGCAGTTTTACTATTACACCATCTTCTATGTGAGATTATATATCAGCAGTTTTACTATTACACGATCTTCTATGTGAGATTATATATCAGCAGTTTTACTATTACACCATCTTCTATGTGAGATTATATATCAGCAGTTTTACTATTACACCATCTTCTATGTGAGATTATATATCAGCAGTTTTACTATTACACCATCTTCTATGTGAGATTATATATCAGCAGTTTTACTATTACACGATCTTCTATGTGAGATTATATATCAGCAGTTTTACTATTACACCATCTTCTATGTGAGATTATATATCAGCAGTTTTACTATTACACCATCTTCTATGTGAGATTATATATCAGCAGTTTTACTATTACACCATCTTCTATGTGAGATTATATATCAGCAGTTTTACTATTACACCATCTTCTATGTGAGATTATATATCAGCAGTTTTACTATTACACCATCTTCTATGTGAGATTATATATCAGCAGGTTCCAAATTGCTGTATGTAGCCGAGGCGCGGTGTTGGGGTGAGCGCCCAACATTGCTTAAATACCCCAATGGCTCGTGAATACATAACCTCTGCAGCAAAAGTCCAACTCATGGCCTTCACGTGGCGGAACTGTTTTAACTAACAGGAGAAGGGGCGACGGCGAGTATCTGGCGCCGGAAAATAACCAGTGTGCTTTAGATGTGTATACACATACATGCATGTGCAGACACATGTGTGCGTGTGTACACATCTAAACTCGAGTGAGACCACAGTCTGCTCTAGCAAAGGAAAGGTGCTGAAGACGGAGGCAACCAGCCAGGAGGCGCACCACAGAAATCAGGATGCCACGCACTTACGCAAAATGGAATGTGTCGACTGCTCCTAAAAGTTATGGTGCTCGCCCTGCTTTGGACCCCCAGGCAGGTGCAGTTCCGGGCCCTATGTCTCGAAAGGGTCCAACCCCAACTACTGGAGGTCCTTCTCAGATGTCCTGTGGAGCCAGGGGGCATGAGAATAGAACAGCTGGCTATACTAAACAAAGACTTAAAATAATGCACTGGAATGCGGAGGGAGTCAGCAACAAAAAAGTAGAATTAGGAAACATCCTGGACAAAGAAAAAGTAAGCATATGTTGCTTGCAAGAAACTCACCTCAACGAAAATATAGCCTTCAAAATCAGAGGCTACCAGTGTTACCGATCTGACCGAAAGGACAGGCGAAAAGGTGGGATACTTACCCTTGTAAAAAATAACATCACTGCTTCCCAAAGCGAAGTCTATATGGACGGAGGTTGAGTATCAGACACTTATTTTAAAAAAAGGCTATACAGACCTACATCTGATCAATTACTACTGTCCAAGTGACCGTCCACAGGCACTGGACACACTACCATTAACAGAAAAAATGATTGTGTGTGGCGATTTCAACAGCCACTCGCAGAGTTGGGGCTATGATCACATGGACCAGAGAGGAGAGAGACTGGAAGACTGGCAGGATGAGAATAGATTCATCTTGATTAACAAGCCGTCTGACCCACATACTTTCTACTCGAGATCATGGCACTCTACAACTACACCTGACCTGGCTTTTCATTCACCAGACCTGGAGTGGAACATTACACGAATTGTTGGGAAACAACTAGGTGGCAGTGACCATCGACCAGTCTTTCTAACTGTAGAAAATGAGCTTGTAAGTGAAAGCAGCACCCTCTCGAGGTGGAACTACAAGAAAGCACTGGGCAGTGTACAAGCATCGCACCAGCATACTGGTTAGAAACCTGAACACTGAGAAAGACATAAATAAAGTAGTTGAAGAGTTTGGGAAATGCATACTACAGGCAGCGCGAGAAACAGTACCAATAGGAGCCCGTAAACAATATAAACCCTACTGGAGTAGTGAACTGGAACAGTTGCATAATGATGTGGAAGTATGTAGAAAGCAAGCAGAGGCCACACCCAGCCAAGAGCACCACAATAAATTCCAGCATGAAAAAGCCAAATTTCAAAGGGCCAAGCTGCAGGCTAGACAGAAAAGCTGGCAGGAAAAAACAGAGTCTCTGAACTTTGAAAGAGACACAAGGAAATTGTGGAAGCTAATAAAACAACTTAACGATGAGGGCACAGGAGAAACTCAAAAATTGCACTACATAAAGATGGAAACATCTTAACAAGAAAGCAAGCAGCTGACCATTTTGCGGACTCATTCGCACAAGATAACAATATCAAAATCAGTCCAGAGAAACAACAAGAGATTCAAGATAAACGGCAACATACAGGACAGAAGGAAATAGTACATGAGTTTCTGGAGGCACCCATCACAATCAGCGAACTGGAGCTAGCCATATCAAAACTGAAAATGAGAAAGTCACCAGGAGCTGATGGTATCTCTAATGAAATGATCAGGAACCTAGGAACAGAGGCCAAAGCAAAGCTGTTGCAGATCTTCAATAACAGTTGGACCTTAGGCAGTGTTCCACAAGCCTGGAGAGAAGCAATCATGATACCCCTCCTAAAATCAGGGAAAGATAGTTCCATTGCCTCTAGCTACAGACCAATTAGCCTCACCAGCTGTCTCTGCAAAACACTGGAACGCATCATCAATCACAGACTGCAGTGGTACATTGAAAGTAAAAACATCCTTGTGCCACAGCAGGCTGGCTTTAGGCAGTGCTACTCTACGGAAGATCAGACAACCTACCTCTCTCAAGAAATTGAGGATGCATTCCAAGAGAAGAAGCTGGTGCTTGCGGCATTGATAGATTTGAAGAAAGCCTTTGACAAAGTCTGGAAAGTAGGTCTGATGAATAAACTGAGAAACTGCAAAGTCAATGGAAGAATGTACAAATGGGTGAAAGCATACTTGCACAACAGAAGAGCCCGAGTACAGATAGACGGACTAAAGAGCAAGAAAGTACTACTGCGTCACGGAGTTCCCCAGGGCGGAGTATTGTCCCCCACACTCTTTCTAATCTTCATCAATGATCTCGTTGCTAATCTACTGCATGGAATTAAAGCCGCAATGCACGCCGATGACCTGTTTCTATGGAGCACAAATGAACATGCATCAGTGGCCACCAGATTACTACAAAGAGCTGTAGATACATTTGTTGCATGGGCAAATAGATGGTGTGTCAGCATAAATACTGACAAGTGCAGCACCACTCTATTTACCCTCTCTCCAAAACAAAAGGTAGGGACCATCCAGATAAATGGAACACCCCTACGAGAAGATAAAGAACCAACATACCTTGGAGTAACATTTGATGGCAGGCTGACATGGAGAAAGCACATCAACAAAGCAGTAGCAAAAGCCAGAAGGAACGACAGAGCTGATCAATTGGCTAAGGAAGGAGCCAAAGAAGAACAGCCTGATGTGCCCGTTACATACCACCAAAAGAAAAGAATGATCAAATCAGTCAGAAAGCCACCAAAACCTGCTCAAGATGACTACCACGTTATGGATAGACCAGAACAAGTCATTATTCTGCGCCTCAGAACAGGGCACAATAGATTACGCAACCACATGTATACAAAATTCAAGATTGGTGAAACAGCCATGTGTACATGTGGATTGGCGTCGCAGACAGCAGAGCACATATTCCAAGACTGCCCAAAATATAACATATCTAGGCAAACCTTCTGGCCTAGAGAGACGGCAGTGGAAGATAAACTCTATGGACCGCTGTGTGAACTGAAAAAGACAGTTCAATTCATACAAGAGACAGCATTGCAGTTATAGACATATTTCAAGCGAACGAAACAAGAAGAAGAAGAATATATCAGCAGTTTTACTATTACACCATCTTCTTCTCTTGCCTCGGGTCTTGCTTTCCAGTATGTTCAGTAATATGTTATTATAATAAAGTCAAGGTAACCTCCTCTCCAACGTTGCACACATTTCCAAGGTGTATTTGTGTGGTTTCATAAATTTTCAGAATCTGCACTGTCTATTTAAGGGAGCTAATTATGTCACAAAAGCCACATTTCAGAAAATGAAGAGTATCTTATGCAATACGTCACTATCAATGAATGTAAGAAAGAGAGTGCTGAAATGCTGTATAGAACCGGTCTTGCTGTATGGCAGTGAATCTTGGAATGTAAATGAACAAATTAGGAAGAACTTAAGAAGCAACAGAGATGTGGTTTTTGAAACGAATGTTGCGAATTCCTTGGACTGTCAGAGCAACTAACAACGATTGCCTGAAAGCGCTAATGAAACTGGAACATTATATACAACAATAAGAAAGAGACAAACAGCTTTCTTTGGTCATGTGATGAGAAAAGAGAAACTGGAAAGCATCGTGACAACTGGACAGATCAAGGGGAAGAGAGGCAGACCAAGAGAAATGATGCTGGATGGATTGCGAAAGTGGCATGGAGAAATATCATCAGCAGAGGTGATCCAGAACATCATACTCCAAGATCTGTGGAGAGCCATGAACGCCTACGCCAGCTGGCAAGGCACTTAATGATGAATTCGGTCACAACAAACCTTATACGGGAAACAACTCCTGTGTTTTGTAATGTTGAAAGTTTTCTTTCATTTCCTGGAATTTATAATCAAATAGAAAATATGCATTATTAAACAATGGATTACGAGTGTGTACGGTTTATCTTTTGATATTGTGACTTTTAATTCTTTGTAATGTGAATAAATCATTATTAATTATTAAAGAGTATTTACCATAATATGATGTAAGATGTGTCAATGTTCATATATAAATGTCTTAATTATGTTCTGCTACAAGGCCCGCAGTCCGTATACTATAATTGGGGACTGCCTACCCTGCTTCCCAATTTACAAAGCAATCATGGTACATTCCATTCCTTACTCCACACAAGACACCCACAAAAAGCCATTTGTTCTATTGGCAGAGTACAGAAATCTCAAATGGACATTACGAAATAAAGCATTATACAATTACAGAACTTTCAACAAAGAATTTGTCCAACAACTTTTATCAACAAAAAGTCTCAAACATTCTAATCTTTACCCGACAAGCGCAAATCCCGTAAGATATTTGCCTGAAGATAGCACACATTATAGTAGAAGCAAATAACTCGATTTTAAACATAAAAGATATCACAACTGTAAATGTGACGGCGACACAATGAAAGAAATTAAACGACGACTATCAATTGCTCTTCAAAGTTTAACACAACTGAATAAATTATGGAGTGGGACAGACAGAACAACAAAACTTAGATTTTTAAGAGCATGCATCTTTCCCATTGCAACATGCACCCGTGAAACCTGGGCAATTACTAAACAGGCTGAACAGCGCGTAAATGCCTTTGAATATAAATGTTATAGACGAGTTCTAAGAATATCCTGGGTAAAGAAAATAACAAATGCATCCATACTTCAAGAACTGAATATTGAAGAAGGTTGGCTATTAAAGATGATAAAACAAAGAAAATTGAAATATTTTGGTCACTTGAAACGTCACGAAAGTTTGTAGAGAACAATATTGGAAGGGTATATTGCCTGGGAAGAGAGGATGAGGAAGGCCAAAGAGAAGATGGGTGCAGGATGTGGCGGATGGTCTCCAGATGGGTGTATCGGACGCGGGACATCTTGCTTGTGATCGAGAGGTTTTCCGGAAGGTTGTTATGGGAGCGAGGTTTCTAAAGGACATGCTACTGAATGAATGAATGAATGACATGTTTTTATTGACCGTATTATTTATCTTATTATTAGTATTATTATTATTATTATTATTATTATTATTATTATTATTATTATTATTATTATTATTATTACTATCAGTATTATTACTTTCTTTATTATTATATTTAAATGTGCAACTTGAAGGGAAAAAAACATGAACAGGAAATTAACCACACACACCCCTCTCCTGTCCCCTCTCTTGTTCATAACATATGTAGACAACATATATAAAGGAACCAGCCAAACAGAGACCGCACGTGCAAATCGTCGTCGTTCATTCGCACTGCGAGCGCTAACAAGTCAAGTCGCATTATTCTGTCTAGAAGCCTGATCAGCGGGAAAATGTCACGTTGAAAGTCCAACAACAAGAAACACGCTGTTGCCAAGATGTGCAGCGTGGGAGCAGACAACAAGAAGAAGAACGTCGAGAGCCCACCTGCTAGCTGCATCAAAGAGCCTGATACCACACCGATTACTGAAGCTACCACGAGGGAGAAGATTGACAGCCCAACACAGTCAAGAACCAAGACAGCAGAGAAGGAGGAGAAAGACACCAGAGTCGGAAACACTGACTCAAAAACAGTCCGATGGGTTGTCAAGCGGATTCCTGTGGAGATGACAGAAGAAGAAATCCTGAAGCAGCTACGTGAAGAGAATCTTCACATCCGATTCTTGAAGGCGGAGCGGCTTCTCACCTACTCCAAGATACCTACAACCTTGGCAGTAGTGACGTCGGAGGGCAGCAAAATGCCGATCACAGCATCAATCAGCAAGAAAACTCAACAGCCAGAGAGATTCATCCCAAGAGTCAATCAATGTTCAAGATGCCAGAGGGCCGGCCACAGCAGAGCAACATGTCGCAGTAAGACGGAAATCTGTCGATACTGCGCCGATCACCACGCCTTCAAGGAGTGTCCGCTGGCCAAGCTGGACACGGACTTCCGAGCTCCTAACCACATAAGAAAGTGCGCCAACTGCCTGGGCAAGCATGGAGCAAGATACTCTGGCTGTCCGTACCTGCAACGACACAGAGACGTCTTGAAGATAGCCATCACCACAAGGACACCATACAACGAAACAATGCGGAGGTGCGGGACAGCCACGGGCATCTCGCAAGATGAAAGAGCCCAACTTCAAAAGCAGATAGACGAGTTAAAGAAACAAGTCAAGGCACTGCTACGCCAAACCCAACCAGCGATAATGAGAAGCTTCTGGCCGACATGAAAGAAATCCAGCTCAACATCAAACAGGAGACTCAGCGCATGGCTGAGATGAAGAAGGAGAACGAAGAAATCCTACAAATGATCAAGACCGAAAGAGAATTGCATAGAGCTGAAATGGAACTCTTTCAAAACAAAGCAACAAAAGCCACACAAGAACTCACAGAGAAACCGCAAGAAGAAAACCAAGAGACCGAGCCTGAAAAGCAAGCTAAAGCCATTAGCCCAACCACAACGCCCAAGAGGGAACTAGTATACCGTCGGATCTCTGAAGGAGGCACAGAATACCCAGTCGGCAAGGAGGAACTCAAGCGCGAGGAATTCAGAAGACGCTGGGAAGAAAAAGAAAAGAAGAAGCCTAAGAAACTCCGGGGGAAACCGATGGTATACCCAGTCTTACACTACGACTGAGAGAAAGACTTCGAGTATAGATGACGGTAAAATCGTCCCATGGCTGACCACGGAGGAAGAAAACTTTAGGCAGCAGATACGCAAACGCGACAGTGAAAACATGCACAAGGAGGAAAATGAAAACGTCGAGAAGCTCCTACAGAAAATACACAAAAAAGGAGACAAAAAGACCAAATAAAAAGTCCTTTTAAGGACTGCAACCAGTCAAGCCAGGAGCCTGCACCAACAAAGAAAACAAGAGGAAACATGCACAAAGGACAGCCGCCGACCGATCCCACTGCTGACGTCACAGACACAAACGCTACACAACCAGTCCGAGATAGGACTCACAAGACAAGAATTAGGGTGAATGAACCCACAAAAACCACGTACCTCAACAATAACCACAGCTGATGAAGCAGGTTAGACGAGGTCGAATTTGGAATTTTTGTTTTTGAAAATTGGAATTGGACAGAGACCGCAAGAACACCGCATGACAAAACCACAGAAGAAGAACCATCTGCAAATTACACCATTAGAGAACTCCTGTTTGCGGACGACCAAGCACTAATAGCAAAACCAGAAGCTGAATTACAAGACCACATGAATAGCCTAAACGAAATGTGTAGGTAATATAACATGAATTATGGTTTTTATATAATTACTAGCTGACCCGGCCCGGCTTCGCACAGACCCTGGTGGGGAGCATCTCATTTAATTCATATAAGTAGTCATATAAGCTCCCGTTCCCGACTATCTGTCTGTCTGTCTGTCTTTCTGTCTGTCTGTCTGTCTGTCTATCTGTCTGTCTGTCTGTCTGACCCGGCCCGGCTTCGCCCAGACCCTGATGAGGAGCATCTCATTTAATTCATATAAGTAGTCATATAAGTTCCCGTTCCCGACTATCTATCTGTCTGTCTGTCTGACCCGGCCCGGCATCGCCCAACTCCTGGTGGGGAGCATCTCATTTAAATCATATAAGTAGTCATATAAGATCCCGTTCCCGACTATCTGTCTGTCTGTCTGTCTTGGGTAAATGGAGGAGGGAGGAGGAAGAGGGAGGTGGAAGAGGGAAGAGGAGGGAGGAGGAGACAGGAGACAGGAGGAATAGGGAGGAATAGGAGGGAGGAGGATGGATTAGGAAGAGGAGGGAGGAGTAGGGTGGAGGAGGAGGGGGAGGAGGAGGGAGGAGGAAGAGGGAGAAGGAGGGAGGAGGAGAACGCATGAGGAGGAGGGAGGAGGAGGAGGAGAGGGAGGAGGGAGAGGGAGGAGGAGGGAGGAGGAGGAGAGAGTAGGATGAGGGAGGAGGCGGAGGGAGCAGGAAGAGGGAGGAGGAAGAGGGAGAAGGAGGAGGGAGGAGAAGGAGGAGGGAGGAGGAAGAGGGAGGAGGAGGGAGAAGGAGGGAGGAGGAGAACGCAGGAGGAGGAGGGAGGAGGAAGAGGAGAGGGAGGAGGAGAGAGTGGGAGGAGGAGAGAGTGGGAGGAGGGAGGAGGCGGAGGGAGAAGGAAGAGGGAGGACCAAGGAGAAGGAGGAGGGAGGAGAAGGAGGGAAGAGGATGAGGGGGAGGGGGAGGAAGAGGGAGGAGGAGGAATGTGAAGGGATGAGGAGGGAGGAGGTAGAGGGAGGAGGAGGGAGGAGGAGAGAGGAGGAGGAGGAGGGAGGAGGAGGGATGAGGAGGAGGGAGGAGGAGGAAGAGGGAGGAGGAGGAATGTGAAGGGAGGAGGGAGGAGGTAGAGGGGGAGGATTAGGGAGGAGGAGAATGGAGGAGGAGGGATGAGGAGGAGGAGGGAGGAGGAGGGAGGAAGAAGGAAGAGGGAGGAGGAGGAGGAGGGAGGGGTAGGAGGGGAGGAGGAGAAGGGAGGAGGAGGGCGAAGGAGGAAGGAAGAGGAGGGCGAGGAGGTAGGAGGAGGGAGGAGGAGGAGGAAGAGGGAGGAGGAGGAAGAGAGTGGAGGAGGGAGGAGGAGGGAGGAAGAGATAGGCGGAGAGAGGAGGAGGGAGGAGGAGGAGTAGGGAGGAATAGGAGGGAGGAGGAGGGAGGAGGAGTGATTAAGAGAAGGAGGGGGGAAAGGGGAGAAGGAGGAGGGAGGAGGAGGAAGAGGGATGAGGAGGGAGGAGGAGGAGGGAGGAGGAGGAGGGTGAAGGAAGAGGAGGAGGGAGGAGGGTGAAGGAGGAGGAAGAGGAGGAGAAAGAGGGAGGAGGGGGAGGAGGGAGGAGAAGGAGGAGGAGGGAGGAGGAGAATGCAGGTGGCGGAGGAGGAGGAGGGAGAAGGGAGATGGAGGAGGAGGAGAGAGGAGGAGGAGGGAGGAGGTGGAGGGAGAAGGAGGAGGGAGGAAGAGGTAGAAGGAGGAGGGAGAAGGAGGAGGAGGAATGATGAGGAGGGGGGAGGAGGAAGAGGGATGTGGAGGAAGGAGGAGGAGGGAGGAGGTAGAGGGAGGAGGTAGAGGGAGGAAAAGGGAGGAGGGAGAGAGGAGGAGGACGTGGGAGGAGGAGAAGGGAGTAGGAGGGATGAGGAGAAGGGAGGAGGAGAGGGAGGAGGGAGAAGGGAGGGGGAGAAGGAGGAGGGAGGGGGAGGAGGTAGAGGGAGGACGAAGAGGAGGAGGGTGGAGGGAGGAGGTAGAGGGAGGAGGAGGTAGAGGGAGGAGGCGGAGGGAGTAGGAGGGAGGAGGATGGAGGAGGAGAGGAGAGGAAGAGGGAGAAGGAGGAGGGAGGAGGTAGAGGGAGGAGGAAGAGGAGGAGGGTGGAGGGAGGAGGTAGAGGGAGGAGGAGGGGGGGAGGTAGAGGCAGGAGGAGAAGAGAGGAGGAGGGAGTTCGCCATTCCGAATTCATACTCGTCTAGGTTCTGTGATTTCGGTCCTTCCATTGATTGTTCTTCCCTTCTACACGACTGTAGATAACTTCCTTACACATAAAAAGATGAATTGTTATTGATATTGCCGTGGCATCGAGGCATATATATCAGCAGCAGAGTTGAACGCCTACGCCAGCCGGCATGGCACTTGATGATGATGATGATGATTGACGTGTGACGATTCTGTGTAGTCACGTCATTTTCTTCCCTTTCCCTAGCATTTTGGTTCGGGGATTCTTTCATCATCATCATCATATATTTACGCACGTATTTTGGGAATGGGAGGAGGGAGGAGGAGGAAGAAGAAAAAAAAATACGACAGTTGGCAGCGCTGGAATGAAAGGAAGGCGTGTAGAAAATTTCATCTCAATCGGATGGGCCGTTCGCGAACAAATAAAGGACATACATACATACATACAGACAGACAGACAGACAGACAGACAGACAGACAGACAGACAGACAGACAGACAGACAGACAGACGGAGATCCTAATTTATATATAAGATAAGCCGGCTTCGTGGCTTAGAGGTTATGACTTTTCTCCGTAATCTCGTATACTCTCGTGGGTTAACGTGATGACGGTAAGAATCAGCGGTGGTTCGAATCGCATCGATAACTTACGGGATATGTCAGCCGGCCATTCAGAAAGCAATGGCAAACTACTGAGAGTAATCTTGCCAAGAAATCAACATACAGCTGAAAGATGCTGGTGGTGACAGCAATGTCCTGTAAAGGATATTCAAGAAAAATAAATATAATTATAAAACAGAGATAATGACTATAACTAAAGAAGAAGGGAAAACAAAAACAACAACAATTTACCTAAACGAACATCCCTTGAAACAAGTAAAGAGTTTCAAGTACCTAGGAAGTATAATATCGTCATGTGGCAAATCAGAAGACGAGATCGAAAATAGATTCAATTAGGCAACCAACTCATTGGACAAATGGCGCCAATACTAAAGAACAAACATGTATCAATAACTACTAAGAAAGCACTTTATAACACAATCTGCCTACCAACTCTACGTTATCAATACCAAACCTGGACAGTGACAGAGAAAATAGAAATCACAACACCAGCATTCTGCGGAATTACAAGATATCTAAAAGAAAAGCACTTAGATAAGCAATGAATAGGGGACATAAACATCTAATATTGTTCAAGGGGAAATTACTTCTATTTTGAAAAGAAAAAAATATAAATGACATAATATCATTAACTGACTCTCCACCTTCTATAATGTTCTATTGGAAATTAACAGTGTCAATTTCAAAGTAAAATTTGTTAATTACAGATATAATACTTTTATATTTCTTAAACAAAATGTTTTTAATATTTAAATACTTACATTTTATAGCCAACTTTTCTATTATATATTTATGTCTCAAATATTATTTTGTTTATTTTCAATACATACATGGACAGATCTCACCCGATAATACCCTTATATGGGGTAAAGACTTTTTTTTACTGGCCTCCTACGGCCACAAAAACTGAACAGTGAATTAGCCACACACATCCCTCAGCTCTCTTGTTCATAATATATATGTAGTAAGGACACCGCATGACGAAAACACAGAAGAATCTGTGTACGTCTGCAAAATACACCAAATTAGCATGGGTGGGCAAACTTTGTGTACGTAGGCCACATTGACAAATGTAAAGCTATTCGAGAAATAGCCAGACAGCTGAGGGTACTCGGACCGACAGGACGTATGAGAGTGAGAAAGGCTTTGTGTAGTTCTGTGCCCGAAAGTCGAGTGCCTGCACATCTTGCGAGATAGACTGTGAGCTGTGGTTTGTGTGTAAGTGTATTGATGTCTAACTTATGTATTGTAACGATCATCACATGTCAAACTAGATCGTATTGCATGTGATCTGTAAATAAATCCATTGAACTTCGTGTCGTTTGTGTCTCGAGTCAAATCACATTGTACTTGTACTGTCTCACATGTGTTAGGTATAACGAGCCAGGTTTAAAACCCTGACAATGGGTGGGCAAACTTTGTGTACGTAGGCCACATTGACAAATGTAAAGCTATTCGGGGACTTTGTTTACAACAACCTATCACAATAAGTAATTATGAATTATTCATATGTTATTAAGCCAGCTCCTAGACCCTACAGATTAACGACTTTCTCCTTAATCCCGTATTTCCACGTAAGGAACGAAACTGCACGACGTTTGGTAGCGGTTCTCACCGCTTTGGTAACTTACTGTGTATGTGAGTCGGTCGCTCAGAAATCAATGGCAAACTACTGAGCGTAATCTTGCCAAGAAATCAACAATCAGCTGAAAGATGCTGATGTTGGCTGCAATGTCCCGTAGAGGATATGCGAAATAATAATAAAAAACATAGGTTACTAAACAGTATAAATAACTAATTATTGCAATTTTAATTTACTTATACACTTATACATTATATTTTACAATATGGACAAAAACTTTTACTAATTTGTTAACAAGATTTTAATTTTTTTTATTATAATACATTGTACTTTTTTAATAGAAAGTGTCTATTCCGAGCCAGCTCGGTATAAACTACTCTGTCTATTCCGAGCCAGCTCGGCATAAACTACTCCGTTTATTCAGAGCTAAACTATCACGTGATTTTTCCCGGTCCCGGAAACCCCGGGTGGTCCTGGTCACGTGATTTGTCTAGTATGTGACGTCATCGGGAGATGAGCGTAGCTATGTTATATACTTTTGTTGATTCAAAATCATATCCTCAGTAGCACAGTGGTAAGTGTCTCTGCCTGATAAGTGGAAGTTGTTGGTTCGATTCCCTGTTGGACACTTTTTTTTTTTTAATATTTCAGCAATTAATTGGGTGCAAGCGACTTTTTAATAAAAAAGATATCAGGAACTATGATTATGAACAGATGTTTTGTCACTTATATTATCTTATTTATATTTTATAAAAGTTATCACTTTTTTATGTCTTTCAACACATCTTTCTCGTATCTCTGTCTCTCACACACTATCTTCGTTATCCATCTCCCCCCTCTCTCTTTTCAACCTGCTTCACATATACCAGGTTTTCCTGCCCTTTATGTGCGTAGCATTTCCTTGTTTATTTGTTAATTCATCAGTCCAGTAAGTCGGAAGCCTGGTGTTTGAATTGCCTAATCATGTCTTTCTGAGGCGACGCATATTACTGTCAGCTTGGACCGGAATTATGAGGGCCCAGGGTTGCCACTTTTTTTTTTGACCAAAAGTATCTAGAAACGGCCCAAACAACATCCATAAATATCTAGATTTCGTTGCAAAGTATCTAGGAAAAATATCCAGATTGAGAAAGTAAGAAATTACATATGTATTGATGTGACTTACCTATAGAATCATGTCCTCATCTTCACTGATGCCTGTCTCACAAGATGCACTTAGCTTGGATGATGAAGTTGATAAATAAAGTCAGCAACAAAAATGGAAAGAGCGTGTGTGCAAATAAAGCAATTAGAGAGAAGAAAGACGTTAAGAGAAAGCGACATTTATTGCAAATATTTGAATATCTAGAAAGGCGTAAACACCAGAAACTGCACGAAGACGTTTTGTGCTTATGTCACAAAGACCCGGTAATCAAAGTACAAGATATCAGTCAGAGCCGTGTAACAGTATAGAGATATAACGTGACCCTTTGCCCTGCCTTTGTCTATGATCTCAGAGGTCGCTTTGGCATTATTTCAGCTTGCTTGCCACCCCCATTTCTTCCACATTCGTCTATTCGTTTCAACATTTCAGTTAAATCCATGGGCACCCTCCGTTCTTTTCTTACCCATTCGCATGTTTAAGTTCTTGGGAAAGTTCCATTAGTTATACTTACCGTCATCACCATATTGTGTCCTGCAAAATGTTGCAGGCGTCCATATATCTCACATACCTCAGTTCTTGATGTTCTCGATACGCAAGGGATACGCAACAATTTAAACAAAAATCCCTTACAGGACGTTGCAGTCAACATCAGCATTTTTCAGCTGCTATTGATGTACTAGACAAGATTACTTTCAGTAGTTTGCCATTGCTTTCTGAGCGACCGGCTCACATACCCCCTAAGTTACCAGCGCGGCGTGAACCGCTTCCGATTCTCGCGCAGCTGAATTACTCACGAGAACATACGGGATTACGGAGAAAGACGTTTGTTACAATGCATTATATAATTTGTGTTACTTCAGGAAGTATAGAAGTGCGAAAGTTGCTCAAGTGAACATTAACTTGTCTGTGTGAGCGTTGCTAAAGTGAACATTGACTTTTCTGTGAGAGCGTTGCTAAAGTGAACATTGGCTTGTCTGTGCGAGCGTTGCTAAAGTGAATATTAACTATTCTGTGCGAGCGTTGCTGAAGTGAACATTGACGTGTCTGTACGAGCGTTGCTAAAGTGATAAGAGAGAAGGCCGTGTCAATACAGATAGCTTCTCCCAATTATCATGAGACATCGGAATTAACCATGAATTAGTATTTTCACATCTACATGAATATACATTTGGCTACTATACTACAATAGAACAGTATTGCAAGCGAATGAATTGAAATGTGAATGGGATACTCGACAAGACATAGATACACACAGGCACAAAACAAACAAAACTCTCATGCTTCGTACTGTGCTTTCTACTGTCGTTTTTTAGTTTATATATCCATTAGTTTATGTTTACCGGCCTGTAGCCGATCATGCTTGCTGACAGACGGACTAGGTCATCTCTCCACCGCACCATCTCCGACATATTTGCCCTCATACCCCAGGACATGTCCCGTGCAGCTATTAGCCTCGCACGTACTATTTTTAACATCACTCGCTTTTCTTGCCATTTGAATTTCCTGAACAACTGTCTCCGGCTCAAGGTTACACCTAAAGGCTTCCGGAGCAATATTCATCTCTCGTTGGGCAAACTGGTTCCTGCTGAGACACGGCTCTTCAATCGCCTGGCACAGGAGCAATCTGTCAAGTACATGAAGCTGGCAGTGACTGTGCATCAACGACATATCTCCGAGCTGAAGGACATCAAACACAACCTGTACCGGACTCTGCATCTACTGACGTTCAACAACCAGCTTGCTTTCCATTTGATCACCTCCATCATTCAACATTATAACGTTTCTTGACAGGATTTTCTATCCTCTAGTTGCGAATCTCCCGTCATACATCAAGGATACAACGCATGCGTTACTCTCATTCAACTCCCTCCAACTGACTCTTGGGAACACATACAGACTATTCCTAATGGATGTATGTTCCCTCTATACCTCCATTCCTCACGCAGATGGCCTCAGGGTCAGGGCG
The DNA here is from genome assembly GCA_963921405.1 of Cepaea hortensis. Taxonomy (NCBI): domain Eukaryota; kingdom Metazoa; phylum Mollusca; class Gastropoda; order Stylommatophora; family Helicidae; genus Cepaea; species Cepaea hortensis. Next base: position 149,170,987 of record OY992879.1, read on the forward strand.
CTACAGTTCTTTCTGGATCAACGCACAGATCAAGCCATCCCTACTCGCTCACTTGTGAGACTCGCTGAATTGGACCTCACCAATTCCTTTGAATTCAATGGCCACTACTTTGAACAAATCAGTGGTGTCGCCATGGGCACGAAAATGGGACCCAGCTACGCATGTTTATTTATGGGACATCTGGAACACCAGATTGAACTCAGCTATGATGGTCTTCTCCCCTCTTTTTACCGACGCTACAACGATGACGGCATAGGTCTCACCGACATGGCAAAGGCGGAACTGAACCGCTTCATCAATTATGTCAATGACTTCCATCCATCGATCAAATTCACCACAGAAATTTCCACCACCTGTCAATTTCCTTGACACCACCATTAAATTAAACCCTACAGGCCTCACGACCTCCGTGTACTACAAACCTACTGATGCTCACGGTTTCCTCCTGTACAGCTCATCCCGCCCCAAAAGCTGCAAAGATTCCATCCCATATTCCCAGCTACTCCGTCTTGGTCGTATCTGTCAGGATGATAATGACTTCCTCGAGAGAGCCCATGAAATGCTTGACTTTTTCCGCAAACGGTCCGACCCAGAGGACGTCTTGTCCACAGCTTTCTGTCGCATAACCCAAGTCTCGCGGGAAATGTCCTTCATCAATCAAACGCGACCTCCTAACAATGCACCCAAGCTCATCCTCACCTTCCATCCACATGCCTATGCCATCAAGCATATTTTCATGAGACACTGGTCCATCTTGGAATCCGATCCAACCACTCGTGAGGTATTCTCCAATGGCCCTAGGGTAATTTTCCGCCGTAACCAGAGCCTCAGAGACCACCTTGTGCATAGTCCCTCCCCACCGTTAGTTCATCTGTGGGCACATTCGAATGCCATCGTAAGAACTGTCTGACATGCCCATACGTTGTTCAGACACCGGAGATCACATTTCCCCTAGGCACCTTCTCCTTGAAAGATTCTTTCACTTGTACATCCCGCAATCTGATTTATGTCATCATCTGCAAACGATGTGACATGAAATACATTGGTCAAACAGGCAGACGACTTGCGGACCGTTTAAGAGAACACCTCAGAGACATCAATCAGGGCGCTGACAAACCTGTCCCCAACCATTTCAATTCCTCCAACCATAATGGAGTCGACGATGTATGTGTCATCGCATTGAAAACCTGCTACTCAAATAGCTGCGTTAGGTTAAAAATTGAATGCCAACTAATCAACAATCTGGGATGCGTCCATCCAGCCGATGGCTGTAATAAGCCGATGGCTTCAGCAATAAGGAATTCCAAATTCCTTGGTAAACATTCTGACTGATGAGGCATGTGATAATGCTAGCTGCAAGGAATGACATACACATTTCATGAGGATTAAAGATGGGATATCTTCCTTCAATTTTGCATACACGCCATGGTTGATACCGACCATTACCGATGCATTATCGGTTCCAATTGCAGCCAAATTCTTTAAGTTTAAATGTTTACTGACCAAGAGTTTCTTCAGTGCCCTTATGCGCCATTTGACTCATTACCGGGGGGGGGGGGGGGGGGTTGCCAGATTGTTGAGCGTTGACCCAAGTCAGTTCAAAGTTTAAATAATGGCAGTTACCATAATTTACGCGCGTCCAGACCGAACATAAAATGGGTAAATGACACCGAAAGAAAAGTAAAATCTAGAAAGTATTCAAAATATCCGACTCCAAATGAAAAGTATCTAGAATTGCAGCCATCATCCAAACGTCAGAAAACGGTATCCAGATGCCGGCAAAAACCTCTAGATCTGAATATAAAATATGAAAGTGTCTATTCAGAGCCAGCTCGGTATAAACTCTCCCATAAAATATCTAGAATAGCAACTACGATGAGGACATCAATAGCAGGAAATAGTAGGTCGGTAATGTAAACAAAGATGGAAGCCTGTAAACAGTAAGAGTACAGAAACGCAAGTTAACAATTCTTTAACTCGCATGGGGACACAATTATTTTTATTGGGGATACCAATCTGGAAAATTATTCTTGATATTTAAACAGCTTCATACTTCAGCTCGGTATAAACTACTCCGTTTATTCCGAGCCAGCTCGGTATAAACTACTCTGTCTATTCCGAGCCAGCTCGGTATAAACTCTCCCTTTTTAATATTAAAATAAATGGCTTTAATTTAGACACAAACCAACTGTATTGCCACTACTGTTGTTGATTTCTAATGAGATGTACGTAACTGCTTGCAATTTTTGACAACATTCTTGAAATCTGGAGAAAGTTTAATTGTTGAAATTTGCATGACAGCATGCAAGTTGCAGTACGACAATAAAGACCTATTCTTAGATTTGTGGATCCTCAAGCAAGAAAATGCTTGTTCGCAAATGTATGTTGATCCAAACAATGATGAAAGTTTTGCTGCAAAGTTTCTCAAGTTGGGAAATAATTCTTCTGATAAAGATCCATAAAAATCCAGCAAACCATCTGACTTGAATTTCTCCTTCATGTAATGATCTGCTTGTAAGTCAAGCAGCTCCAACTGTATGTCCTCTGTGGCTGTATCAGTTTCTGCACTAAAAGGGGAACTGAGAATATTGAACTATGGCTCTAAGTTCTTGAAATCTTGGAATCTCCATCCAAATTCTTCAATCAATGGATCTACTTGGGTTTTGTACTTCTCAGTCATTTCCCCAGAACTGGTTTCTTGTTTCAGCAAAGGGAAGTGACAAAACCTTTTTTCACTTGCTTGTCTGGAGAACAGTGAGAGTTTTGCCTGAACTGATACAATTCATGTGCAAACTCTCCATTTGCCTGAAGTTTGACATTCAATTTATTTAACTTTTCCATAATTTCAATGGCAAACATAAAGTCTAACTTCCACTCTTTATTGACAATGTTAGTATTAAAGTCACATTCAATGCTGTGCATCTCTAGGAACATCACTACTTCTTCTCTGAGGTCCCACACGCGCCTCAAAACCTTGCCGAGACTCAGCCATCAAACACTGATGTGGTACAGGACATCGGAATGTTCAGTTTCCAAATCGTCAAGTAATGCCTTGAACTGTATGTGATTAAGTCCTCTTGATCTGATGAGGTTGATGACACTGACAACTGGGTCAATAACATGCTTGCTATTCATAACAGTTTTACACAGACTTTCTTGATGGATCACACAGTGAAGTGGTGGTAATAATGTGTGGTCAGGATATTCTGCTTTAATCTTATCATTTATCAATTTTACCAGACCTACATTTTTTTCCAGTCAAAGCACGAGCTCCGTCAGTTGTAACACTTGTCATCTTGTTCCACACCAACCCATTTCTTTCAATACAGTTAGTAACAGCACTGAATATATCATGGCCTGTAGTTGTGGCTTTGAGTAACTCTTCAGTGAGTTTGAACGAAGTGTTTATTCCACAGTAAATATCAATAATTGAGCAGTATCATGTACATCAGCACTCTCATCCAATGCAAGAACGTACCACAAAAATTGATTACTTGCATCTTGAAGTTTATACATCAAATTGTCACTTATCTTGTCAACACGCCAGACCATAGTTCTCTTTTGATAAAGTAATGTTGTCAAATTTATTTTTTGTTTGTTTTTTGTTCTGGACACATAATGTTTGCTGCATCTAGCAAACATTCCTTGATGAACTGGCCATCAGAAAATGGCTTGTTCTGTTTTACAATTCTGTGTGACAGCAAAAGACTAGCTTCTGTTGCAGCATCTTGAATTGAAGACTGTTTAGTGAAAACAGTTTGCTGTTTCTCCAAATTTTTCACCAACTCCAGGCATTTCCTTTCCCTCTCTTCAGTTGTTAAATTGTATCATAAATCGGAATGTTTTGTTTGACAATGTCTTTTTAAATTGTACTCCTTGAAGACAGCCACTGACTGACAACACAACAAGAAAACTTTTATTACCAACTTTTATAAAACAGTACTTAGTTGTCCATTCATCATTAAAAACACCGCATTCATCTTCAATCTTACGGTTTTTTTTAGTGACACTAATTCTAACAGAATTTTACAAAGCTATAAAAAGGAAATGAAACAAAACCTACTTCCGGGTGTGTGTGAAAATAAATGATTCGGAAAACAAGGAGTAAATTCAGAATACATTTCAGAAATATATCAAGACTACTACAACAAATAAATTAATTTGAACATTGTAAATGTGGAAATAATTTATAACTGCAAAACACTTTTAAATTTAATATTTTCTTGCAAAATAAATCATTTTATTCACAGGAGAAATATGTTTACCATACAATCATCCTTATTAATTTTACATGTCGATAAATATTTCTATATTAATAAATTTTTATATGTCGATAAATATTTCTCTGTATTAAAATCGATGAATTCGCATTTGAACATTACATTATGAAGGTCAAGGAATGTTTACAAAAATAGAAAATTAGGAAGAAATGTTATCCAGAATGTTAAAACAATCATAACGTCACATGAAATTTTGTAAAATTCAACAACTTAAAAACGAAGTAAAAATTTGTATTTCTAAATGCCCTCGAGGGCCGCATAATATCAATTGCCAGGCCACATGCGGCTCGCGGGCCATAGTTTGCCCACCCTTGGTTTAAATTAACTGGCGAAGGGGTGGCGGCGAGTCACTAGTGCCATAATACCAGATTACTCTATAGTCGTAATTCTGTTATGTAAATCTGCATTACTTTGTGTTATATTATATTGTTTACATTTCCACAGCTTTACCGCAGTTCCACCAAATTTTATTCATATTGCTCTATATGTGTACATTCTACGTTTCTAAACTCCAGTAAGGCCGCAGCCAATTTTTAACATCCCACTCTCCTCACGCTCAGCTCTGAGAGCTACTAGGCAATGTCCACTATGAACACTAGATCACACAGCCACGTGCTTTCCTGGTTAAGCTAGAATGGCCGAAGACATCCCGGTCAGCCCTCAAGGGATGGCAGGGGCAGATAATGGGAATTCCCTGCCATCAAAGGAATTTTCCATAATTGCAGAACCAGCACTTAGCGCTCTGGTACTGGGCTCACCCAAGGAATTGTCACGTCCTGCACATGGCTGCTTAGCCTGTGACAATTCGAAACAGACTATTCCTAGAAATTTGTTGAAATTCTGTAGAAAGATCTGAAATTGTGAAATGGCGCTTTTCCAATACGACTTGGTCAAATTTTTTAATGAGCTCGTCTGTCATACATGAATGTCGTCCTTGTCCAACCTCATCATGCACATCTTTACATCCATCTTTGAATTTCCTGCACCAATCTCTCACAAAACTGTCACTCATAGCGCTATCACCCTACGCACGACACAATCCACAATGAATCTCAGCCTCATTTTAACATTTTGCTGGAAGAAAACGAATCACACCACAAATTTCACAGCTGGCGGAAAAGGCAATAACAGTGTCAATGTTTATTCTTTCGCGATTCGTGAACCACGGAATAAATGCGACTGTAGGTTGATGTGTAGTGAGCTAAATAACTACTGAATGATGCAAGCAATGAACGATGTCGCGATGGCAACCGGTTTACTTTTATCAGCCAATAGGAGGTTGATATTGGAATAGCCCTCGTAGTTGAAAGTTATCTGGACTAACTGTGATGAGCCACTCATGTCATATGAGGCCAGTGTAGTTCACCCAATTGCTTGATTGAGTACTTTCATGAGTCATCTTCATGACATTTGAAATGACCCATCATGACTGCTATCCTAGTCATATAAGATACAGCGGATGCACATTACACAGACCCCCATGGTAGTATAGTGGCTATAAGCTTGTCTGGTGGTCATGGGTTCGAATTGGCATCCAGGCAGTATTTAAAAACTGACCCGGGCTCTCAGCCCGACCCAATCTGAAATGGACATCAGGAAATGTCTTGGGAAGTGAAGGCGGTCAGCGTGATACTGACTACATCACCCATTCAGTACCGAATGGCCTTTACAAATATGGCGTTAGCACCATGTCAGTCAGTCAGTCAGTCAGTCAGTCAGTCAGTCGAGGTTCCAACTTCACGGCAACGGATGGTCCCCATAATGCTCCATTCCGGTGCCAGCGAACATCACACAAAATGCTCCCCACTGTCCAATGTGAAAAGTGGAATAGACGGGAGTCTCGGCAATCTAACAAGCCCGCACAGGTACACTGTGCATAATGCCGCCGTCAGTATGTCAACACAAAATTCATCCACGAATACCAGAGTTCCTTGTCGATGGACTCTGCAGTCACCAGAAAGACATCATTAACCCGGGTTTTCTCACAATACTCGGTCTTTTACTGCAGGGTGACCCGCCGAAAGTATCACACAAAGCACGAACTCCGCAGCTTCAGCGCCGACTCCCTGGAGTCTCCTGAAAAATGCACTCGTGAATCGAAAGGGCAAAATGTCAATTTAGCAACCGCCGGTAGCCATTGTTCCGAATATGCAGTTCACTGTGCAGGACAGATGTAAAAGCATTCCACGCGAATTTCACAGCTCACGGTGTTGCCAATGCACTCACTCAGTAGCAGAGCGACGGAACCATGTACTACTAGTCCAACATGAGGAAAATGCGATTGCAAACCCTAGCTACAAGCATAAACACACCACAGTCCCTAACGACTCAACGCCTAACAGCCATGCTAGTGACTGGAAGTCAGTTAGCACCATACACCCAATAAGCTAGAAGTCCTGTAAACAGGCCCTGTACTCATAACTTGACCTACTACACCACAAACCATGCACAGCAACACAAACACTAGAGAGAAAAGAAGCCCGTACAAATGGTTGATTTGTTACTTATATCTTTATATTGCTGCATAACATGAGCCAGAAATCAATGATGAAATCTAACATGAAAAACTGAGACAACAATTCTTGGCAGAAGAAATCTACAATCAAATGTACATAAAAGCAAGTCTTCTACCATCGAATGCATCTACAATCAAATGTACATAAAATCAAGTCTTCTGCCATCAAATACAGACGAGAAACAATTCAGCTAATCACATTATCATACAGAGCTACCCTTGGGAGGATCAAATCTAAATAACAAGTCAAAAGTAACTGTCAGATGTCCAAAAAAAAAAAAACCAATGTTAAAGGATCTGGGAATATCACCATATCCAATATGGTCGATTTTTGTTTCAAAAACTAATGCAGTTTTTAGCAAATATGTAATTTTAATTGTTGCTTTATACAACGTATTAGTTCAGTTAGTTGCATATCCTTTACAGGACGTCGCAATCAAACCCAGCATCTTTTGGCTGTTCGTGATTCCTGGGCAAGTTTACGTTCAGTAATTTGTCATTGCTATCTGAACGACCAGCACCCATACCATTTCATTAAAACCAACGTAAGGCATTCTGTTGACAAATCGCCCACAGCTGTGTTTCTAATGTTTTTCCAAAACAATGTGTAGTAAATAAAAAAAAAAAAAAACAGCCATGCTGGCAAAGTGGTTAGTGTGCTTTGACCGCCAAGACGTTGGTTCCTGGTTCAATCTCCAGGCAGAGGCAGAATTTTATTTATTATTATTTCTGACCAGTATGGCTCTTGAGTCGATCCAGCCTCATAAAACTTGGTACTTGACAATTTTCAGAACTGTCTGGGAAGGGAAGGTGCCGAGGAAGGGAATTTGCTCCACCTCATGTGTCATGACCTAACATATGTGAGGGCCTACCTCTTCAAACCCCAATGACAGCATCTGCTCTGAGACAACCTTGTTTTACCCTATCGTTTGTTATTTAATTCATATACAATAACACCTCCCTTCTTCCCCCAACACTAAAAACAAATAAATAAACACAACTACAACTTTCCAAGCGCACCTCTCCGATTCATTATATACAATACAAGAAGCAACAGTACTAACTTTATTTTTTTGCATATCCCTTACAGGACGTTGCAGTCAACATCAGCAATTTTCAGATGCTGTTGATGTACTAGGCAAGATTACGCTCAGTAGTTTGCCATTGCATTCTGAGCGGGACGTCACAGTCAACCCCAGGCACTTTTTGGGGGGGCTGTTTGTATTTTGAATAACGAAGACACAAACAATAGATTGCACGATTTATTGCCTGGCATATTTCGCTGCATCTCGTCAGGTACATACTGCAGAAATCACACAACTTACGTGAATTAATTAGATAAATCCTTCAAACTGAAATATATACATGTTCGCACAGTAATGTCGATTGTCTACCACGGTAATTTTAAACTGACTAACATGTCTTTCTGCTTACACAAGGACGGCTTACGAAGGTTGATTAGTATAGCTTCAGCAAACTTTAACAATCGACTACTTTGTGTGTTGAACAACACACGGAAGGCACTGTCTCTTTCAACCACGTGACCACTCTCGAGCACATCTCTCCCGACCGATGAAGCCAGACTTTTCCGGTGTGTCGGCCTGCCTAGGTTACCATCTTCTGTGTGTAGTATCTTGTCCAACCAATTCGGAATATGTTCCGAAACCCTGCAATGTAACTGTCGCTCAGTTCTGCCTATGTAGATGGCCTCGCATCTGCATGTAAATTGGTAAATACAATTTGAGTATCACCAACACAAGACTTATGCATAACACAGGATGTTTCAAGAAAGAGTATTACCAACACAAGACATGTAGGTTCCAAATGTTGCTGTATGTAGCCGGGGCGCAGTGTTGGGGTGAGCGCCCAACATTGCTTAAATACCCCAATGGCTCGTGAATACATAATCTCTGCAGCAAAAGTCCAACTCCTGGCCTTCACGTGGCGGAACTGTTTCTACTAACAGGAGAAGGGGCGACGGCGAGTTTCTGGCACCGAAAAATAACCAGTATGCTCTATATGTGTATGCACGTGCATGCATGCGCAAACACGTGTGTGTGCGCGTACACATCTAAACTCGAGTGAGACTCTAGCAAGGGAAAGGTGTTGAAGACGGAGGCAACCAGCCAGGAGGCGCACCACAGAAATCAGGATGCCACGCAATTACGCAAAAAGGAATATGTCGACTACTGCTAAATGTTATGGTGCTCGCCCTGCTTTGGACCCCCAGGCAGGTGCAGTCCCGGGCCCTATGTCTCAAAAGGGTCCAACCCCAACTACTGGAGGTCCTTCTCAGATGTCCTGTGGAGCCAGGGGACATGAGAATAGAACAGCTAGCCATACTAAACAAAGACTTAAAATAATGCACTGGAATGCGGAGGGAGTCAGCAATAAAAAAAAAATAGAATTGAAAAACATCCTGGACCAAGAAAAAGTAAGCGTATGTTGCTTGCAAGAAACTCACGTCAACAAAACTATAGCCTTCAAAATCAGAGGCTACCAGTGTTACCGATCTGACTGAAAGGACAGGCGAAAAGATGGGAAGAAAACTTTAGGCAGCAGATACGCAAACGCGACAGTGAAAACAGGCACAAGGAGGAAAATGAAAACGTCGAGAAGCTCCTACAGAAAATACACAAAAAAGGAGACAAAAAGACCAAATAAAAAGTCCTTTTAAGGACTGCAACCAGTCAAGCCAGGAGCCTGCACCAACAAAGAAAACCAGAGGAAACATGCACAAAGGACAGCCGCCGACCGATCCCCCAGCTGGAGTGGGATAACGAAAAGTCCTGATAAGGACTGCACCCAGACGAGCCAGGAGCCTGCACCAACAAAGAAAACTACAAGAGGAAACATGCACAAAGGACAGCCGCCGACCAATCCCACTGCTGACGTCACAGACACAAACGCTACATAACCAGTCCGAGATAGGACTCACAAGACAAGAATTAGGGTGAATGAACCCACAAAAACCACGTACCTCAACAATAACCACAGCTGATGAAGCAGGTTAGACAAGGTCGAATTTGGAATTTTTGTTTTTGAAAATTGGAATTGGAATTGGACAGAGACCGCAAGAACACCGCATGACAAAACCACAGAAGAAGAACCATCTGCAAATTACACCATTAGAGAACTCCTGTTTAGGCTATTCATGTAGTCTTGTAATTCAGCTTCTGATTTTGCTATTAGTGCTTGGTCGTCCGCAAAAAGGAGTTCTCTAATGGTTAGATTTGCAGTTGGTTCTTCTTCTGTGTTCTCGTCATGTGGTATTCTTGCTATCTCTGCTTGGCTAGTTTCTTTACATATGTTGTCTATATATGTTATGAACAAGAGAGGGGACAGGACACAACCTTGTCGTACTCCAGATCTTATGGTGAAGGGTTCTGAGTGTCCTCCAGTTGCTCTCACTATGCATTCACTGTTGTTGTATAAACTTTTACATAGGTTTGATAGATGTGTACTCACTCCATATTGTTTAAGGATTTGCCACAACTTGTTTCTATCTACTCTATCGAATGCCTTGTCTTGGTCGACAAAGGCTAAGTAGAGTGTTTCATTGAATTCGATTGATTTTTCTATAAGTTGTCTAAGAGCAAAAATTGCATCTGTGCATCCTTTGTTTTTCCTAAATCCAAGTTGTGTTTCGCTTAGCTGGGGTTCTAAAGCAGTTCGTAATCTTTTTTCAAGAATTTTGCAAAATATTTTCCAGTATGACTCAACAGTGAAATGCCTCTGTATTGTATGCAGTCTCTTTTGCTGCCTTTGTTTTTCCAAATTGGGATAATTATGGCATTTCCCGTCTCGTGGTGTCTGTTGTTCTACCCAAACATGATTGAATAGTCTATGTAGCCACACTGTTCCTACTTCTCTTGCTGCTTTAATTAGTTCATTTGGTATTTCATCCTGTCCTGGTGATTTGTTCAATGGGGCTAATCTGATGGCTTCTATAATTTCTTCTTTTAGTATGTCTGGTTCTAGTTCTTCAGTGACATCTGTATAGGTCTCTTGAATTCCTGTGACATCTAATGGGATGTTGAGAAGTTGTTCGAAGTACTGCTTCCATCTTATTAGGATTTGCTTTTGTTCACTTATTGGTTCTCCATTTTCGCTGTTAATTATTTCAGTTGGGTCAAAGGGTTCTCCTCTGGCTCGCATTGCACCTATCTTTTTGTAGAAGTTTCTAGTTGCCTCCTTGTAGTTTTTATTTAGGGTTTCTCCACAGTCTTTTTGTTTTTCCCTCTTTACTATTCTATTCACATGTCTTCTCGCTATTCTATATTCTATGCGATCACATTCCTGTTTGCTCTTCAACCATTTTTTATATTTTTCCTTTTTGTCTTTTACCGCTTTCTTTACTTCTGCGTTCCACCAGCTTGTTATTTTCTTTATCCGTGTTTTGCGTTTTTTCTTGGTTCCACATGTTGTTTTTGCAGTATTTAAAATGCTTGATTTGAACATCTCCCATTCTTCTTCCACTGTTTTTCTCTCTGTAGGTAATTTTTCAAAGAGTTCAGTTAGTTCTTTCTCATAATTTTCCCTTACTGCCTCGTCTTTAAGGTTTTTTAAGTTTACTGATTCGCATGGCATGTATTTTCCTGCTCTGTGTTTTCTTCTTCTGATTGTTCTTATTGTGGCAACGACTGCTTTATGATCTGTGTTTATACTGAAATTGGGCACTGCCCTTGCATCTAATATATTTCTCTTTCTGGTATTTCTTGTTAATATAAAATCAATTTGGCTTTTAGTGTCTAGATCGTTCGATTTATACCAGGTCGTTCAGAAAGCAATGGCAAACTACTGAACGTAACACTTGCCTAGTACATCAACAGCAACTGAAAATGCTGGTGTTGACTGCAACGTCCCGTAAGGGATACGCAACAAAAAAATTTAATTAATACTTGTGAATCTTTATGTTTATAGAATGTGTTTGTTATATAGAAGTTGTGTTGGCTGCAAAGCTCTAATAGTCTACTTCCGTTATCATTCCTTTCATTTAGCTGATCTCCAAATGCTCCCAGATGTTTTTCTATGCCCACTCTGTTATTTCATAGTCTTGCATTGAAGTCTCCCATAACTATGATGATGTCCTGCTTATCTATTTTATTTAGCACGTCATGTATGTCTTCGTAGAAGCCCTCGCATTCTTGCTCATTATTGTTTGCATTACATGGTGCGTATATTTGTACATATGTTGTAATTGTTTGTTCTTTTATTCTCACTGTTATGATTCTTTCTGATATATATTTTATTTCTAGTCCTGCATTTCCTGTAAAGGATATGCAAGAAAAAAAATATAATTATAAAACAGAGATAGGCTAATGACTATAACTAAAGAAGAAGGGGAAAAAAAACAACAACAACAACAATTTACCTAAACGAACATCCCTTGAAACAAGTAAAGAGTTTCAAGTACCTAGAAAGTATAATATTGTCATGTGGCAAATCAGAAGACGAGATCGAAAATAGATTCAATTAGGCAACCAACTCATTGGACAAATGGCACCGATACTAAAGAACAAACATCTATCAATAACTACTAAGAAAGCACTTTACAACACAATCTACCTACCAACTCTACGTTACCAATGCCAAACCTGGACAATGACAGAAAAAGAGAAAATAAAAATCACAACACCAGCATTCTGCGGAATTACAAGATATCTAAAAGAAAAGCACTTAGATAAGCAATGAATAGGGGACATAAACATCTAATATTGTTAAAGGGGAAATTACTTCTATTTTGAAAAGAAAAAAACATAAATGACATAATATCATTAACTAACTCTCCACCTTCTATAATGTTCTATTGGAAATTAACAGTGTCAATTTCAAAGTAAAATATGTTAATTACAGATACAATACTTTTATATTTCTTAAACAAAATGTTTTTAATATTTAAATACTTACATTTTATAGTCAACTTTTCAGTTATATATTTATGTCTTAAATATTATTTTGTTTACTTCCACTACATAATTGGAACGATCTCACCCTATAATACCCCTATATGGGGTAAAAACTTTTTTTTACTGGCCTCCTACGGCCACAAAAACTGAACAGGGAATTAGCCACACACATCCCTCAGCTTTCTTGTTCATAATATATATGTAGTAAGGACACCGCATGACGAAAACACAGAAGAAGAACCATCTGCAAAATACACCAAATTAGCATGGGTGGGCAAACTTTTTGTACGTAAGCCACACTGACAAATGTATGCTATTGGGGGACTTTGTTTACAACAACATATCACAATAATTAATTATGAATTATTCATATGTTAGCTCCTAGGCCCTACAGATTAACGACTTTCTCCTTAATCCCGTATATCCACGTAAGGAACGAAACTGCGCGACATTTGGTAGCGGTTCTCACCGCATTGGTAACTTACTGGGTATGTGAATCGGTCGCTCAGAAATCAATGGCAAACTACTGAGCGTAATCTTGCCAAGAAATCAACAATCAGCTGAAAGATGCTGATGTCGGCTGCAATGTCCCGTAGGGGATATGCGAAATAATAATAAAAACGTAGGTTACTAAACAGTATAAATAACTAATTATCGCAATTTTAATTTACTTATACACTTATAGTTATACATTATATTTTACAATGGACAAAAACTTTTACTAATTTGTTAACAAGATTTTAAATGTGTTTATTATAATACATTGTATTGTTAATTGTAACTGCTTATTGTAGGCCTAACTGTTTATTGTAACTGCTTGCAATTTTTGACAACATTCTTGACATCTGGAGAAAGTTTAATTGTTTAAATGTTTATGTCCCCTATTCATTGCTTATCTAAGTGCTTTTCTTTTAGATATCTTGTAATTCCGCAGAATGCTGGTGTTGTGATTTTTATTTTCTCTTTTTCTGTCACTGTCACCCTAAATATATTTTCCCTTTTTTTTAAATTAAATTAAATGGCTTTAATTTAGACACAAACCAACTGCATTATCACTACTAAAGTACTATTGTTGATTTCTAATGAGATGTATGTAACTGCTTGCAATTTTTTACAACATTCTTGAAATCTGGAGAAAGTTTAATTGTTGAAATTCACACAACAGCATGCAAGTTGTAGTACAACAATAAAGACCTATTCTTAGATTTGTGGATCCTCAAGCAAGAAAATGCTTGTTCGCAAATGTATGTTGATCTAAACAATGATAAACGTTTTGCTGCAAAGTTTTTTCAAGTTGGGAAATAATTCTTCTGATAAAGATCCATAAAAATCCAGCAAACCATCTGACATGAATTTCTCCTTCATGTCATGATCTGCTTGTAAATCAAGCAGATCCAACTGTATGTCCTCTGGGGCTTATCAGCTTCTGCACTAAAAGGGGAACTGAGAATATTGAACTGTGGCTCTAAGTCCTTGAAATCTTGGAATATCTATCCAAATTCTTCAATCAATGCATCTACTTGGGCTTTGTACTTCTCAGTCATTTCCCCAGAACTGGTTTCTTGTTTCAGCAAAGGGAAGTGACAAAACCTTTTTTCACTTGCTTGTCTGGAGAACAGTGAAAGTTTTGCTTGAACTGATACAATTCATGTGCAAACTCTCCATTTGCCTGAAGTTTGACATTCAATTTATTTAACTTTTCCATAATTTCAATGGCAAACATAAAGTCTAACTTCCACTCTTTATTGACAATGTTAGTATTGAAGTCACATTCAATGCCGTGCATCTCTAGGAACATCACTATTTCTTCTCTGAGGTCCCACACGCACCTCAAAACCTTGCCGAGACTCAGCCATCAAACACTGATGTGGTACAGGACATCGGAATGTTCAGTTTCCAAATCGTCAAGTAATGCCTTGAACTGTATGTGATTAAGTCCTCTTGATCTGATGAGGATGATGACACTGACAACTGGGTCAATAACATGCTTGATATTCATAACAGTTTTATACAGACTTTCTTGATGGACCACACAGTGAAGTGGTGGTAATAATGTGTGGTCAGGATATTCTGCTTTAATCTTATCATTTATAAATTTTACCAGACCTACATTTTTTTCCAGTCAAAGCACGAGCTCCGTCAGTTGTAACACTTGTCATCTTGTTCCACACCAACCCATTTCTTTCAATACAGTTAGTAACAGCACTGAATATATCATGGCCTGTGGTTGTGGCTTTGAGTAACTCTTCAGTGAGTCTGAAAGAAGTGTTTATTCCACGGTAAATATCAATATTTCAGCAGTATCATGTACATCAGTACTCTCATCCAATGCAAGAACGTACCACAAAAATTGATTACTTGCATCTTGAAGTTTATACATCAAATTGTCACTTATCTTGTCAACACGTCAGACCATAGTTCTCCTTGATAAAGTAATGTTGTCAAATTTATTTTTTGTTTGTTTTTTGTTCTGGACACATAATGTTTGCTGCATATAGCAAACATTCCTTGATGAACTGGCCATCAGAAAATGGCTTGTTCTGTTTTACAATTCTGTGTGACAGCATTAGACTAGCTTCTGTTGCAGAATCTTGAATTGAAGACAGTTTAGTGAAAACAGTTTGCTGTTTCTCCACATTTTTCACCAACTCCAGGCATTTCCTTTCCCTCTCTTCAGTTGTTAAATTGTATCAGAAATCGGAATGTTTTGTTTGACAATGTCTTTTTAAATTGTACTCCTTGAAGACAGCCAATGACTCACGACACAACAAGAAAACTGTTTTATTACCAACTTTTATAAAACAGTACTTAGTTGTCCATTCATCATTAAAAACACCGCATTCATCTTCAATCTTACGTTTTTTTAGTGACACTAATTCTAACAGTTAGAATTTTACAAAGCTTTAAAAAGGAAATGAAACAAAACCTACTTCCAGGTGTGTGTGAAAATAAATGATTCGGAAAACAAGGAGTAAATTCAGAATAAATTTCAGAAATATATCAAGACTACTACAACAAATAAATTAATTTGAACATTGTAAATGTGGAAATAATTTATAACAGCAAGACACTTTTAAATGCAATATTTTCTTGCAAAATAAAGCATTTTATTCACAGGAGAAATATGTTTACCATACAATCATCCTTATTAATTTTACATGTCGATAAATATTTCTATATTAATAAATTTTTATATGTCGATAAATATTTCTCTATATTAAAATCGATGAATTCGCACTTGAACATTACATTATGAAGGTCAAGGAATGTTTACAAAAATAGAAAATTAGGAAGAAATGTTATACAGAATGTTAAAACAATCATAACATCACATGAAATTTTGTAAAATTCAACAACTTAAAAACGAAGTAAAAATTTGTATTTCTAAATGCCCTCGAGGGCCGCATAATATCAATTGCCAGGTTACATGCGGCTCGCGGGCCATAGTTTGCCCACCCTTGGTTTAAATTAACTGGCGAAGGGGTGGCGGCGAGCCACTAGTGCCATAATACCAGACTACTCTATAGTCGTAATTCTGTTATGTAAATCTGCATTACTTTGTGTTATATTATATTGTTTACATTTCCACAGCTTTACTGCAGTTCCACCAAATTTTATTCATATTGCTCTATATGTGTACATTCTACTTTTCTAAACTCCAGTAAGGCCACAGCCAATTTTTAACATCCCACTCTCCTCACGCTCAGCTCTGAGAGGTACTAGGCAATGTCCACTATGAACACTAGATCACACAGCCACGTGCTTTCCTGGTTAAGCTAGAGTGGCCGAAGACATCCCGGTCAGCCCTCAAGGGATGGCAGGGGCAGATAATGGGAATTCCCTGCCATCCAAGGAGGCTTCCATAATTGCAGAGCCAGCACTTAGCGCTCTGGTACTGGGCTCACCCAAGGAATTGTCACATCCTGCACATGGCTGCTTAGCCTGTGACAATTCGAAACAGACTATTCCTAGAAATTTGTGGAAATTTTGTAGAAAGATCTGAATTTGTGAAATGGCGCTTTTCCAATACGACTTGGTCAAATTTTTTAATGAGCTCATCTGTCATACATGAATGTCGTCCTTGTCCAACCTCGTCATGCACATCTTTATATCCATCTTTGAATTTCCTGCACCAATCTCTCACAAAACTGTCACTCATAGCGCTATCACCCTACGCACGACACAATCCACAATGAATGTCAGCCGCATTTTAACATTTTGCTGGAAGAAAACGAATCACACCACAAATTTCACAGCTGGCGGAAAAGGCAATAACAGTGTCAATGTTTATTCTTTCGCGATTCGTGAACCATGGAATAAATCCAACTGTAGGTTTATGTGTAGGGAGCTAAATAACTACTGAATGATGCAAGCAATGAACGATGTCGTTATGGCAACAAGTTTACTTTTATCAGCCAATAGGAGGTTGATATTGGAATAGCCCTCGTAGTTGAAAGTTATCTGGACTAACTGTGATGAGCCACTCATGTCATACGAGGCCAGTGTAGTTCACCAATTGCTTGATTGAGTAGTTTCATGAGTCATCTTCATGACATTTGAAATGACCCATCATGACTGCTATCCCAGTCATATAAGATACAGCGGATGCACACTACACAGTCCCCCATGGTAGTATAGTGACTATAAGCTTGTCTGGTGGTCATGGGTTCGAATTGGCATCCAGGCAGATTTTAAAAACTGACCCGGGCTCTCAGCCCGACCCAATCTGAAATGGATATCAGGAAATGTCTTGGGAAGTGAAGGCGGTCAGCGTGATACTGACCACATCACCCATTCAGTACCGAATGGCCTTTACAAATATGGCGTTAGCACCATGTCAGTCAGTCAGTCAAGGTTCCAACTTCACGGCAACGGGTGGTCCCCATAATGCTCCATTCCGGTGCCAGCAAACATCACACAAAATGCTCCCCACTGTCCAATGTGAAAAGTGGAATAGACGGGAGTCTCGGCAATCCAACAAGCCCTCACAGGTACACTATGTATAATGCCGCCGTCGGAATGTCAACACAAAATTCATCCACGAATACCAGTTCCTTGTCGATGGACTCGGCAGTCACCAGAAAGACATCATTAACCCGGGTTTTCTCACAAGGCTCGGTCTTTTACTGCAGGGTGACCCGCTGAAAGTATCACACAAAGCACAAATTCCGCAGCTTCAGCGCCGACTCCCTGGAGTCTCCTGAAAAATGCACTAGTGAATCAAAAGGGCAAAATGTCAATTTAGCAACCGCCGGTAGCCATTGTTCCGAACATGCAGTTCACTGTGCAGGACAGATGTAAAAGCATTCCACGCAAATTTCACAGCTCATGGTGTCGCTCATACACTCACTCAGTAGCAGGGCGACGGAACCATGTACTACTAGTCCAACGTGAGGAAAATACAATTGCAAACCGTAGCCACAAGCATAAACACGCCACAGGCCTTAACGGCTCAACGCCTGACCACCATACTGTGACTGGAAGTCAGTTAGCACCATACACCCAATAAGCTAGAAGTCCAGTAAACAGGCCCTGTACTCATAACTTGACCTACTACACCACAAACCATGCACAGCAACACAAACACTAGAGAGAAAAGAAGCCCATACAAATGGTTGATTTGTTACTTATATCTTTATATTGCTGCATAACATGAGCCAGAAATCAATGATGAAATCTAACATGAAAAACTGAGACAACAATTCTTGGCAGAAGAAATCTACAATCAAATGTACATAAAAGCAAGTATTCTCCCATCGAATGCATCTACAATCAAATGTACATAAAATCAAGTCTTCTGCCATCAAATACAGACGAGAAACAATTCATCTAATCACATTATCATACAGAGTTACCCTTGGGAGGATCAAATCTAAATAACAAGTCAAAAGTAACTGTCAGATGTCAAACAAAAATAAAAGCAATGTTAAAGGATCTGGGAATATCACCATATCCAATATGGTCGATTTTTGTTTCAAAACCTAATGCAGTTTTTAGCAAATATGTAATTTTAATTGTTGCTTTATGCAACGTATTAGTTCAATTAGTTGCATATCCTTTACAGGACGTCGCAATCAAACCCAGCATCTTTTGGCTGTTTGTGATTCCTGGGCAAGTTTACGTTCAGTAATTTGTCATTGCTATCTGAACGACCGGCACCCATACCAATTCATAGAAAACCAACGTAAGGCATTCTGCTGCCAAATCGCCCACAGCTGTGTTTCTAATGTTTTTCCAAAACAATGTGTAGTATATAAAAAAAAAGCAGCCATTCTGGTAAAGTGGTTAGTGTGCTTTGACTGCCAAGACGTTGGTTCCTGGTTCAATCCCCAGGCAGAGGCAGAATTTTATTTCTGACCAGTATGGCTCTTGAGTCGATCCAGCCTCATAAAACTTGGTACTTGACAATTTTCAGAACTGTCTGGGAGGGGAAGGTGACGAGCAAGGGAAGGTGACGAGCAAGGGAATGTGCCAAGGAAGGGAATTTGCTCCACCTCATGTGTCATGACCTAAAATATGTGAGGGCCTACCACTTCAAACCTCAATGACAGCATCTGCTCTGGGACAACCTTGTTTTACCCTATCGTTTGTTATTTAATTCATATACAATAACACCTCCCTTCTTCCCCCAACACTAAAAACAAATAAATAAACACAACTACAACTCTCCAAGCACACCTCTCCGATTCATTATATACAATACAAGAAGCAACAGTACTAACATTATTTTTTTGCATATCCCTTACAGGACGTTGCAGTCAACATCAGCAATTTTCAGATGCTGTTGATGTACTAGGCAAGATTACGCTCAGTAGTTTGCCATTGCATTCTGAGCGGGACGTCACAGTCAACCCCAGGCATTTTTTTTGGCTGTTTGTATTTTGAATAACGAAGACACAAACAATAGATTGCACGATTTATTGCCTGGCATATTTCGCTGCATCTCGTCAGGTACATACTGCAGAAATCACACAACTTACGTGAATTAATTAGATAAATCCTTCAAACTGAAATATACACATGTTCGCACAGTAATGTCGATTGTCTACCACGGTAATTTTAAACTGACTAACATGTCTTTCTGCTTACACAAGGACGGCTTACGAAGGTTGATTAGTATAGCTTCAGCAAACTTTAACAATCGACTACTTTGTGTGTTGAACAACACACGGAAGGCACTGTCTCTTTCAACCACGTGACCGCTCTCGAGCACATGTCTCCCGACCGATGAAGCTGGACTGTTCCGGTGTGTCGGCCTGCCTAGGCTACCATCTTCTGTGTGTAGTATCTTGTCCAACCAATTCGGAATATGTTCCGAAACCCTGCAATGTAACTGTCGCTCAGTTCTGCCTATGTAGATGGCCTCGCATCTGCATGTAAATTGGTAAACACAATTTGATTTGGCGTACAAAGCTACAGGTTCTTTTACTGCTGGGACTGGGATCGGTGTGTTTCTGTACCTGATGACTAGAGCTGCACACAGTAAGTTCGCTCGACTGCTGTGGTGAGCCGGTCCCGCAGACATTGCATTACGTCATCTCCTCGGAAGGTTAGCTGGATGAATACTATTTTCTTGGCAAATTTATGTTCAGTAGTTTGCCATTGCTTTCTGAATGGCCGGCACTCATATCATTTTATAAAAATCAGCGCAAGGCGATATGCTTTTAAATAGCCAGCAGCTGTGTTTCGAATGCGATATGCGGGATTCTGAACTGTCTGTAACCCCTTTGCCACAGAGCCAGATAAACAAGATCATAACAGCTTCCTTCAGACACATCTATGGAGGGTGCCCTATGGCTAGGAAGTCTACAGACACATCTATGGAGGGTGTCCTATGGCTAGGAAGTCTACAGCCACATCTATGGAGGGTGTCCTATGGCTAGGAAGTCTACAGACACATCTATGGAGGGTGCCCTATGGCTAGGAAGCCTACAGACACATCTATGGAGGGTGCCCTATGGCTAGGAAGCCTACAGACACATCTATGGAGGGTGCCCTATGGCTAGGAAGCCTACAGCCACATCTATGGAGGGTGCCCTATGGCTAGGAAGCCTACAGCCACATCTATGGAGGGTGCCCTATGGCTAGGAAGCCTACAGCCACATCTATGGAGGGTGCCCTATGGCTAGGAAGCCTACAGACACATCTATGGAGGGTGCCCTATGGCTAGTAAGTCTACAGACACATCTATGGAGGGTGCCCTATGGCTAGGAAGTCTACAGACACATCTATGGAGGGTGCCCTATGGCTAGGAAGTCTACAGACACATCTATGGAGGGTGCCCTATGGCTAGGAAGTCTACAGACACATCTATGGAGGGTGCCCTATGGCTAGGAAGCCTACAGACACATCTATGGAGGGTGCCCTATAGCTAGGAAGCCTACAGACACATCTATGGAGGGTGCCCTATAGCTAGGAAGACTACAGCCACATCTATGGAGGGTGCCCTATGGCTAGGAAGCCTACAGACACATCTATGGAGGGTGCCCTATGGCTAGGAAGTCTACAGACACATCTATGGAGGGTGCCCTATGGCTAGGAAGTCTACAGCCACATCTATGGAGGGGTCCTATGGCTAGGAAGCCTACAGACACATCTATGGAGGAGTCCTATGGCTAGGAAGTCTACAGACACATCTATGGAGGGTGCCCTATAGCTAGGAAGCCTACAGACACATCTATGGAGGGTGTCCTATGGCTAGGAAGCCTACAGACACATCTATGGAGGGTGCCCTATGGCTAGGAAGCCTACAGACACATCTATGGAGGGTGTCCTATGGCTAGGAAGCCTACAGACACATCTATGGAGAGTGCCCTATGGCTAGGAAGTCTACAGACACATCTATGGAGAGTGCCCTATGGCTAGGAAGTCTACAGACACATCTATGGAGGGTGCCCTATGGCTAGGAAGTCTACAGCCACATCTATGGAGAGTGTCCTATGGCTAGGAAGCCTACAGACACATCTATGGAGGGTGTCCTATGGCTAGGAAGTCTACAGACACATCTATGGAGGGTGCCCTATGGCTAGGAAGCATACAGACACATCTATGGAGGGGGTCCTATGGCTAGGAAGTCAACAGCCACATCTATGGAGAGTGCCCTATGGCTAGGAAGCCTACAGCCACATCTATGGAGGGGGTCCTATGGCTAGGAAGTCTACAGCCACATCTATGGAGGGTGCCCTATGGCTAGGAAGCCTACAGACACATCTATGGGGGTGTCCTTTGGCTAGGAAGTCTACAGACACATCTATGGAGAGTGCCCTATGGCTAGGAAGTCTACAGACACATCTATGGAGAGTGCCCTATGGCTAGGAAGTCTACAGACACATCTATGGAGGGTGTCCTATGGCTAGGAAGCCTACAGACACATCTATGGAGGGTGTCCTATGGCTAGGAAGTCTACAGACACATCTATGGGGGGTGTCCTTTGGCTAGGAAGTCTACAGACACATCTATGGAGGGTGTCCTATGGCTAGGAAGCCTACAGACACATCTATGGAGAGTGCCCTATGGCTAGGAAGTCTACAGACACATCTATGGAGGGTGCCCTATGGCTAGGAAGTCTACAGCCACATCTATGGAGGGTGCCCTATGGCTAGGAAGCCTACAGACACATCTATGGAGGGTGTCCTATGGCTAGGAAGCCTACAGACACATCTATGGAGGGTGCCCTATGGCTAGGAAGCCTACAGACACATCTATGGAGGGTGTCCTATGGCTAGGAAGCCTACAGACACATCTATGGAGGTCACCCTATGGCTAGGAAGTCTACAGACACATCTATGGAGGTCACCATATGGCTAGGAAGTCTACAGACACATCTATGGAGGGTGCCCTATGGCTAGGAAGCCTACAGACACATCTATGGAGAGTGCCCTATGGCTAGGAAGCCTACAGACACATCTATGGAGAGTGCCCTATGGCTAGGAAGTCTACAGACACATCTATGGAGGGTGTCCTATGGCTAGGAAGTCTACAGCCACATCTATGGAGGGTGCCCTATGGCTAGGAAGCCTACAGACACATCTATGGAGAGTGCCCTATGGCTAGGAAGTCTACAGACACATCTATGGAGGGTGCCCTATGGCTAGGAAGTCTACAGCCACATCTATGGAGGGTGCCCTATGGCTAGGAAGCCTACAGACACATCTATGGAGGGTGTCCTATGGCTAGGAAGCCTACAGACACATCTATGGAGGGTGCCCTATGGCTAGGAAGCCTACAGACACATCTATGGAGGGTGTCCTATGGCTAGGAAGCCTACAGACACATCTATGGAGGTCACCCTATGGCTAGGAAGTCTACAGACACATCTATGGAGGTCACCCTATGGCTAGGAAGTCTACAGACACATCTATGGAGGGTGCCCTATGGCTAGGAAGTCTACAGCCACATCTATGGAGGGTGCCCTATGGCTAGGAAGCCTACAGACACATCTATGGAGGGTGTCCTATGGCTAGGAAGCCTACAGACACATCTATGGAGGGTGCCCTATGGCTAGGAAGCCTACAGACACATCTATGGAGGGTGTCCTATGGCTAGGAAGCCTACAGACACATCTATGGAGGTCACCCTATGGCTAGGAAGTCTACAGACACATCTATGGAGGTCACCATATGGCTAGGAAGTCTACAGACACATCTATGGAGGGTGCCCTATGGCTAGGAAGCCTACAGACACATCTATGGAGAGTGCCCTATGGCTAGGAAGCCTACAGACACATCTATGGAGAGTGCCCTATGGCTAGGAAGTCTACAGACACATCTATGGAGGGTGTCCTATGGCTAGGAAGTCTACAGCCACATCTATGGAGGGTGCCCTATGGCTAGGAAGCCTACAGACACATCTATGGAGAGTGCCCTATGGCTAGGAAGTCTACAGACACATCTATGGAGGGTGCCCTATGGCTAGGAAGTCTACAGCCACATCTATGGAGGGTGCCCTATGGCTAGGAAGCCTACAGACACATCTATGGAGGGTGTCCTATGGCTAGGAAGCCTACAGACACATCTATGGAGGGTGCCCTATGGCTAGGAAGCCTACAGACACATCTATGGAGGGTGTCCTATGGCTAGGAAGCCTACAGACACATCTATGGAGGTCACCCTATGGCTAGGAAGTCTACAGACACATCTATGGAGGTCACCCTATGGCTAGGAAGTCTACAGACACATCTATGGAGGGTGCCCTATGGCTAGGAAGCCTACAGACACATCTATGAAGAGTGCCCTATGGCTAGGAAGCCTACAGACACATCTATGGAGAGTGCCCTATGGCTAGGAAGTCTACAGACACATTTATGGAGGGTGCCCTATGGCTAGGAAGTCTACAGACACATCTATGGAGAGTGCCCTATGGCTAGGAAGTCTACAGACACATCTATGGAGGGTGCCCTATGGCTAGGAAGTCTACAACCACATCTATGGAGGGTGCCCTATGGCTAGGAAGTCTACAGACACATCTATGGAGGGTGCCCTATGGCTAGGAAGTCTACAGCCACATCTATGGAGGGTGCCCTATGGCTAGGAAGAGTACAGACACATCTATGGAGGGTGTCCTATGGCTAGGAAGCCTACAGACACATCTATGGAGGGTGCCCTATGGCTAGGAAGCCTACAGACACATCTATGGAGGGTGTCCTATGGCTAGGAAGCCTACAGACACATCTATGGAGGTCACCCTATGGCTAGGAAGTCTACAGACACATCTATGGAGGTCACCCTATGGCTAGGAAGTCTACAGACACATCTATGGAGGGTGCCCTATGGCTAGGAAGCCTACAGACACATCTATGAAGAGTGCCCTATGGCTAGGAAGCCTACAGACACATCTATGGAGAGTGCCCTATGGCTAGGAAGTCTACAGACACATTTATGGAGGGTGCCCTATGGCTAGGAAGTCTACAGACACATCTATGGAGAGTGCCCTATGGCTAGGAAGTCTACAGACACATCTATGGAGGGTGCCCTATGGCTAGGAAGTCTACAACCACATCTATGGAGGGTGCCCTATGGCTAGGAAGTCTACAGACACATCTATGGAGGGTGCCCTATGGCTAGGAAGTCTACAGACACATCTATGGAGGGTGCCCTATGGCTAGGAAGTCTACAGACATATCTATGGAGGGTGCCCTATGGCTAGGAAGTCTACAGACATATCTATGGAGGGTGCCCTATGGCTAGGAAGTCTACAGACACATCTATGGAGGGTGCCCTATGGCTAGGAAGTCTACAGACATATCTATGGAGGGTGTCCTATGGCTAGGAAGTCTACAGACACATCTATGGAGGGTGCCCTATGGCTAAGAAGCCTACAGCCACACAGCCTAGCAGATTCTTGTGTCCTCTACTTGCTGAAGATGATTTCTTACAGAGCACCGCCAGGTGTGACAATCAGACGCTCTGTACCCCCAGGTTGTAGGATCTATCCCCGATATCTTGTCTCACTTAATACACGACGCCATTAAGACATCAGAAGTAATTGCTTGGGTTTGCATTTTTTTTTTCAATCGTTCACATTGAATTTGAGCTTACTCCACACTGGACTGGTTTTTGAGTGGGGGAAAGATTTCCCTAGTATGAGTGCCCCCTGCAATCAGGCGAACCCACTCTGACTTCCAAGGTACTTGTAATTTACGCCCCCAAGTCAAGGATGAGAAGTCAACATTTTACTCCAACTGACCGGTGTAGGGGATGAACCTGCTACTTCAGCATCAGCACAACGGAAGTTTAAGAGCATGTGCTCATATCCTCAATTTGACCTCACATCATCAGATGATGTAAAAAATATCTGCCAACACAGAGAACCTAACTATAACCAGCAATTCACCTGTGTATTCTGGCACTGAATGCTTTTGTGACTACTGAAGATTTGTGTCTTTTGATTATTTCTGACACTGTATTTTGTGACAACTGAAAATCTGCATATTTTGGTTATCGCTGACACTGAGTGATTATGTAAAAACTGAAAATCTGTTGGCCTAGGAAGTCAATGATCAAAGTCTGCTGACTTCCTTGTTTAGATCAGCTACTCCTATGTTAGAAACTGCTGCGGGAGGGTGTGATATCATTCTTCTGCCCTTTAACCTCCACTGTAGCATATTCCCTTAACCAACTGACCCCAAGCAGTTCTATTTTTAGCTATCCCATGCAGCTCTGTTCATATCCTCATTATTCATCTCGGCTTCTAATTCTCTTCTCCGTGTGTTTTGACATCTCCCTCTATTTTATTTTCCATGCGAGTTCTAAGGGACTTTCCAGTTTTACTCTCAGGTTTTCTCAGCGTGTATCCTATCCAGCACCTTCGTCTTTTCCTCACCTCATGATTCACTGGTATTTGTCTAGTTCTTCTTCATTCACCTTCAGACGTCAATACGACTGAATGCAAAGAAAGCAGCACTCAGCTTAAGCTTGCTGACATGTCCATCGTTTGTCCTCAAATGGAGCAGGTAAGCAAAATAGTTTTCTGTTCTGCGTGTTGGAAACTCCTTCAACAAATGTTTAGCTGTCATTTTACCATTTTTCCAGTAATAAACGTCTGGCTGAGGGGCCAGAATGCCGGATCCCTTTCAGGAGACTCGGGTTTGAATCCTTGGTAAGGTGCTGTATTTTTTTTTCTGACAGGGGCAAAACCCTAACATGCACAGTTCACAGTTGACTACACTAGCCAGGCGGCCTCAATAATTTTTCAGGCTCAGGGACCCCCCCCCCCCCTTCCCCCCAAACCTCTTTACTGCTAGGTACTACTGACAGTTACATTCAATAGTATCTCCTATCTTTAAAACATGCAGTATTTCAGCCTGGTTCAATCCATGAGCTCCGCCACATTGTGTGATATCAAAGCCCTTCAACATTCTGGGTTATGGGATTATAATCTGAGGTGTTCAACCTGCTCCTTCACCATCTTTATTTCCCAGAAAAACCCTGCCGGTATTACGTATTGAACCGTAAACCGCAGCATGGGTAGGCAAAGTTACTAACCATTACAATGGCACTCAACATGTTATGGGTTTAACAAAAGTATTTAGATGCCATTTTCAAACATCTGATCTCCCTGCAGACGGGCGTCCACTTGCTGGTACCATATTTCCACAGAGCTGCCGTTAAGCTTTGATGTACGTGTGTTCACTAAATAACTCCAGGTGGTGATCAACCAGGTACCTGTCAGAATTACAAATAAACAATGGGATGAGAAATTAGTGATGTTACAATCATTAGTTTAAACAGATAGTCCTGCCTGTGCATTACTGGGTCCATTAAAAAAGTACCTCTGCTACTGGATAAATTTTTTTTATAAGCACCTGTGTTAAACTTTTTTTAAAATAAGTACTTGTGTTACTACTACAAAAATCAGATTTTTAAGAACATGCATCTTTCCCATTGCAACATACGTCTATAAGACCTGGACACTTACATAAATGCCTTTAAATATACATGTTATAGTTCTAAGAATATCTTGGGTAAAGAAAAGGACAAATGCATCCATAATTCAAGAGCTGAATATTGAAGAGGGTTGGTTATTAAAGACGATAAAACAAATAAAATTGAAATATTTTGGTCACTTGAAACGTCATGAAAGTTTGGAGAGAACAATAATGGAGGTGTATATGCCTGGGAAGAGAGGAAGAGGAAGGCCAAAGAGAAGATGGGTGCAGGATGTGGCGGATGATCTCCAGATGGGTGTATCGGACGTGGGACATCATGTTTGTGATCGAGACGTTTTCCGGAAGGTTGCTATGGGAGCGTGGTTCTGCAAAGCACATGCTACTGAATGAATTAATGTGTTACTGGAGCCATTTAAGACGTATCTGTGTGTTCCTGGCCCATTAAAATAGTGCAATGTGTCACTGGAGACATGTAAATAGTACTTGTGTGTTACTGGGGCCATTTTAAAAAGTAGCTGTGTGTTACTGGAGCCATTGTAAAAAGTACCTGTGTTTTCCTGGGCCATTAAAAAAGTGCAATGTGTCACTGGAGGCATTTAAATAGTACTTGTGTGTTACTGGGGCCATTTTAAAAAGTACCTGAACAGACTAGAACAGATAATTATTCTGCACCTCAAAACAGGACACAATAGATTACACAACCATATTTATACAGAATTCTTGATTGGAGAATTAACCATGTGCACATGTTGATTGGCGCCGCAGACAGCAGATCACATACTCCAAGACTGCCCAATATATGACATATCTAGGCAAATCTTCTGAAACAACAGTGGAGGATAAACTCTATTGACCACTGAGTAAACTAACTAAGACAGTGGAGTTCCTACCAGAGACAACATTGCAGATATAGACAAATTTCAAGTGAACAAAATAAAGAGAAGATGTAGCACTGTGACTTACCATGCGTGTCATATAAGACAACTAAGGAAGGTTGGCATGAGGCTCACTACCTGATCCCATAGAAAACCATAGCTGCAAAATCTAACCACCTATGAACATGTCTACACAATCTAACCACCCATGAACATGTCTACACAATCTAACCACCCATGAACATGTCTACACAATCCATCCACCCATGAACATGTCTACACAATCCATCCACCCATGAACAATTATGCAGAATTACGAACTGTGTCTGTAACCCCTACTATCTATAGTACTTTCCTAAAAAAAACACATTTCAGCTGTTGTTCAACTGTTTCTCGGTGTTTTAATTTCTTGTCTGATTTTTCTCACTGCAGCTGACAGCTGTTTTATTGGCATGTATGTTTCCTATCTTGCAAAAGGGTACCACAATAGTAGTTTGGTAAAATAAGAAACGCTTGTTCTTATGACACTAAACAACATATGTGGACAGATGAAACAAAGACAGAAATGTGCAACTTACTGCAGGCAATGGTGGATGAACTTGATGATGATCTGCAGTTGCACCTCCTTCATCTGCATCTTCTTCAACAAATCTGGGAGTTTCACTGAAAGATCCAGCACAAGACATGTACACAACATAGGATGTCTCATGAAAGAGTATCACAAACACAAAACATAAATATAAGATAACACAGGGCATATCATGACAGAGATATAGCCAACATAAGACACTGTACATAATACATACAGGATGATTAAAAAAAAGAGTATCACCAACACAAGACATGTACACAATACAGCCAACACAAGACATGTACACAATACAGCCAACACAAGACATGTACACAATACAGCCAACACAAGACATGTACACAATACAGCCAACATAAGACATTGTACACAATACAGGATGATTAAAAAAAGAGTATCACCAACACAAGACATGTAGGTTCCAAATGTTGCTGTATGTAGCCGGGGCGCAGTGTTGGGGTGAGCGCCCAATATTGCTTAAATACCTAAATGGCTCGTGAATACATAACCTATGCAGCAAAAGTCCAACTCCTGGCCTTCACGTGGCGGAACTGTTTCTACTAACAGGAGAAGGGGCGACGGCTAGTTTCTGGCACCGAAAAATAACCAGTATGCTCTAAATGTCTATGCACGTACATGCATGCACAAACACGTGTGGACACACTACCATTAACAGAAAAAATAAATGTGTGTGGCGAATTCAACAGCCACTCGCAGAGTTGGGGCTATGATCATACGGACCAGAGAGGAGAGAGACTGTAAAACTGGCAGGATGAGAATAGGTTCATCTTGATTAACAAGCCATCTGACCCACATACTTTCTACTTGAGATCATGGCACACTTGGCTTTTCATTCACCAGACCTGGAGTGGAACATTACACGAATTGTTGGGAAACAACTAGGTGGCAGTGACCATCGGCCAGTCTTTCTAACCATAGAAAATGAGCTTGTAAGTGAAAGCAGCACTCTCTTGAGGTGGAACTACAAGAAAACAGACTGGGCAATGTACAAGCATCGCATCAGCATACTGGTTAGAAACCTGAACACTGAGAAAGACATAAATAAAGTAGTTGAAGATTTTGGGAAATGCATACTACAGGCAGTGCGAGAAACAGTACCAAGAGGAGCCCGTAAACAATATAAACCCTACTGGAGTAGTTAACTGGAACACTTGCATAACGATGTGGAAGTGTGTAGAAAGCAAGCAGAGGCCACACCCAGCCAAGAGCACCACAATAAATTCCAGCATGCAAAAGCCAAATTTCAAAGGGCCAAGCTGCAGGCTAGACGGAAAAGCTGGCAGGAAAAAAACAGAGTCTCTGAACTTTGAAAGAAACACAAGGAAATTGTGGAAGCTAATAAAACAACTTAACAATGAGGGCACAGGGAGAAACTCAACAATTGCACTACATAAAGATGGAAACATCTCAACAAGAAAGCAAGCAGCTGACCATTTTGCGGACTCATTCGCACAAGATAACAATATCAAAATCAGTCCAGAGAAACAACAAGAGATTCAAGAGAAACGACAACGTACAGGACAGAAGGAAATAGTACATGAGGTTCTGGGGGCACCCATCACAATCAGCGAACTGGAGCTAGCAATATCAAAACTGAAAATGAGAAAGTCACCAGGAGCTGATGGTATCTCCAATGAAATGATCAGGAACCTAGGAACAGAGGCCAAAGCAAAGCTGTTGCAGATCTTCAATAACAGTTGGACCTTAGGCAGTGTTCCACAAGCCTGGAGAGAAGCAATCATGATACCCCTCCTAAAATCTGGGAAAGATAGTTCCATTGCCTCTAGCTGCAGACCAATTAGCCTCACCAGCTGTCTCTGCAAAACACTGGAGCGCATCATCAATCACAGACTGCAGTGGTACATTGAAAGTGAAAACATCCTTGTGCCACAGCAGGCTGGCTTTAGGCAGTGCTACTCTACGGAAGATCAGACAACCTACCTCTCTCAAGAAATTGAGGATGCATTCCAAGAGAAGAAGCTGTGCTTGCGGCATGGATAGATCTGAAGAAAGCCTTTGACAAAGTCTGGAAAGTAGGTCTGATGAATAAACTGAGAAACTGTAAAGTCAATGGAAGAATGTACAAATGGGTGAAAGCATACTTGCACAACAGAAGAGCCCGAGTACAGATAGACGGACTCAAGAGCAAGAAAGTACTACAGCGTTATGGTGTTCCCCAGGGCGGGGTCTTGTCCCCCATACTTTTTCTAATCTTCATCAATGATCTCATTGCTAATCTACCGCATGGTATTAAAGCAGCAATGTACGCCGATGACCTTGTTCTATGCAGCACAAATGAACATGCATCAGTGGCCACCAGATTGTTACAAAGGGCTGTAGATACATTTGCTGCATGGGCAAATAGATGGTGTGTCAGCATAAACACTGACAAGTGCAGCACCACTCTATTTACCCTCTCTCCAAAACAAAAGGCAGGGATGATCCAGATAAATGAAACACCCTTAAGAGAAGATACAGAACCAACATACCTTGGAGTAACATTTGATGGCAGGTTGACATGGAGAAAGCACATCAAAAAAGCAGTAGCAAAAGCCAGAAGGAAAATAGCCATCCTTTGAAAGCTAAGTGGAACCATATGGGGAGCCAGTGGGAAAATACTTAGCAAAGTTTATCAACAGAGCTTACGACCACATCTGGAATACGGGTCAACTGCGTGGTGTTCGGCATCAAAAACCACACTACAAGAGCTGGACAACGTGCAAAATCAAGCACTTAGAGCCACCACAGGAAGGATGAGATCAACCCCTATAGTGGAAATGGAGAAGATGGGGAGGACACAAGCACTGAGAGAGCGCAGAGATACGAAAACACTAATACAAGCAGAAAAGTTCCTCAGCTTGCCAGGCCACCCTATGAAGAACAGATTTAAAAACATAGCTATGGGGCGGTTGAAAAGAAGTAGTTTTATCCACCAGGCCAAACGACTCTGCAGAGAAACCACCGATCTGCCCACAGTTGGTATCCCCCTAACAACTATTCCAGAGCGAACTCCATGAAAAGATGAACATAGACTATCATTACAAATCCAGACAAAAGTGAGAGGAATATTTGACAAGGAAGAACAGAACAGTGTGCAGCGCAGAACAGCCACTCTCAGCTTCCTTGATGACGAATACCCACAGGACCTCTGGATCCGAGTCTACACAGATGGGTCAGCACAAAATGCTGTTCAAAATAGAGGAGCAGGAGTGTACATAGAATACCCAAATAATACTAGGGACACAGCCAGAGTACCGACAGGAAAGTACTGCCATAACTATGATGCTGAAATTGAGGCAATCAAGATAGCAACAGAGAAATTACTAAATCCCAGCAATGGTACACAACCTGTGGTGCTATTGACAGATGCAAAATCAGTACTCGGGGCGCTCCTGTCTGGGAAATTGCCAGTACTAAGGACACTACTTTCTGAACTTAGCAGTCAGCATAAGGTCACAATACAGTGGATACCATCCCACTGTGGAGTACCCGGAAACGACAGAGCTGATCAACTGGCTAAGGAAGGAGCCAAAGAAGAACAGCCTGATGTGCCCGTTACATACCACCAAAAGAAAAGAATGATCAAATCAGTCAGAAAGCCACCAAAACCTGCTCAAGATGACTACCACATTATGGACAGACCAGAACAAGTAATTATTCTGCGCCTTATATCAGGACACAATAGATTACGCAACCAGATGTATACAAATTTCAAGATTGGTGAAACAGCCATGTGCACATGTGGATTGGCGGCGAAGACAACAGAGCACATACTCCAAGATTGCCCAAAATATAACATATCTAGGCAAACCTTCTGGCCTAGAGAGACGACAGTGAAAGATAAACTCTATGGACCGCTGTGTGAACTGAAAAAGACAGTTAAATTCAGACAAGAGGCAGCATTGCAGTTATAGACATATTTCAAGCGAACAAAAGAAGAAGAAGAAACAAGACATGTACACAATACAGCCAACACAAGAAATGTACACAATACAGGATGTTTCAAGAAAGAGTATCACTAACACAAGACACGTACATAATACAGGATGGTTCAAGAAAGAGTATCACCAACACAAGACATGTACACAATACAGCCAACACAAGACATGTACACAATACAGGATGATTCAAGAAAGAGTATCACCAACACAAGACATGTACACAATACAGGATGATTCAAGAAAGAGTATCACCAACACAAGACATGTACACAATACAGCCAACACAAGACATACGTAAAGGATGTTTCATAACAGAATATCAGCCAACGCAAGTCCTATACATAACACAGGATGTTTCATAATGGAATATCAGCCAACACAAGACTTGTACATAATTAATACATGATACTTTATAACAAGATAGTCAACACAAGACTTATACATTCGATTATATATCACATGAATTGACAAGATTATATTCTGGATATAGAAAACACCCATAGTCACTGATATTGTTCGAATGTGGAGCATTTGTTTCCCCCCAGTAATCACAGGGTTACTATAAAGTCTTTTTTCTCCACAGAACAGAGGTTGAAAACACCTAATGGCAGAAGCTTCAGCATTCTTTAATATGTGTTTATTGTTTGTCATATGCACCCTATAAGACGAAGCAAAATGTTAGGTATTTAAGCAACCTATTGTTTCTGATTTCTTTGAGATGAAACAATTCAACAATGCTACATTTCAACTATAACCATGTGGCTCTAAGCAGGCCCCTGAAAACAAAAACTCTACTCACCAAACATACGCAGCAGATGGACGGTACCATAAATCTGCGAGGGAGTGACGGGCCCATGGATTTTGAAGTCTGCAGGCAAAAGCTGCCAGCCCAAAATCCTATCCATGGCATCCTCACGGCCACGGGATGACCCGAGGGTCATGATCTCTGTCCCAGCAGCACTGCTAGGCCCTTCCTGTCCATTCACAAGTCCTTGATCTCCCTTAAAGAAGGCATGGAAGATCTATCATTAGATATCCATTTTTGTAATGAACTACATATAAAATTGAGAAGTTTAATTAACTAGTTTTTAACATTACATATTACTTTCTCCTTAACATGTGTATTCTGTGGTGAAATTCAAGTGTAATGTATTTATAAAGATGGCACCACTAACATTGGAAATTTCATTTCTGCTATGGGTGCAGTCAATCCCCTAGAAAGAACGAGTTTTTCCAGATTCTTTTTAATCACTGTGATAAATCTAAAATGCACACACTTCCTGGCGAACATCTATGCTTGATAGGATAAAACAAGGGAGCAAACAAAATGAGCTAATGGAGCTCTTAAAACCTGGAAGGAAACCCGTCTACATGCAGGACACCCCGAATAATAAAACCACCACTGTCTTGAGGAAGTTCCTGTGAAAACAAAGGCAAGGGCAACAAAGCACCACAGAAAATGTGAGCATCCAGAGCCCCTCAGCTTCGGCAGGCAATCTGCCCATGCAAGCAGAAATACAGAACAGAAACCTCAACAGTCAAAGTCGCAAAATATTGGCCTATATGATTCTGGTATAGTGGCACAGGATCACATCAGTGACTCTCCTTATGTAATCTACTGGAACTCTCTCCTGCATCTCACAGGATCACATCAGTGATTCTCCTTATGTAATCTACTGGAACTCTCTCCTGCATCTCACAGGATCACATCAGTGACTCTCCTCATGTAATCTACTGGAACTCTCTCCTGCATCTCACAGGATCACATCAGTGACTGTCCTTATGTAATCTACTGGAACTCTCTCCTGCACCTCACAGGATCTCATCAGTGACTCTCCTTATGTAATCTACTGGAACTCTCTCCTGCATCTCACAGGATCTCATCAGTGACTCTCCTTATGTAATCTACTGGAACTCTCTCCTGCATCTCACAGGATCACTCAGTGACTCTCCTTATGTAATCTACTGGAACTCTCTCCTGCATCTCACAGGATCACTCAGTGACTCTCCTTATGTAATCTACTGGAACTCTCTCCTGCATCTCACAGGATCACTCAGTGACTCTCCTTATGTAATCTACTGGAACTCTCTCCTGCATCTCACAGGATCACTCAGTGACTCTCCTTATGTAATCTACTGGAACTCTCTCCTGCATCGCTCTAAATGTCCTCCCCATATTATTCATTTAATTTTATTATCTTTATTACTCTATTTTTATTTATCTTTATATATCTTATATTATCTTTATTACACGTTATTTATCTTTAATCATCTTCTCCATATAATTTCCGATCTCATTCTATTTTCTGCCCCATGAGTTCCAGTGAAATTATCTTTTTGTTACATTATCCTCAGGTTTTCACAAAGTGCGTCCTGTCTATTTGTTACACTATCCTCAGGTTTTCACAAAGTGCGTCCTGTCTATTTGTTACACTATCCTCAGGTTTTCACAAAGTGCGTCCTGTCTATTTGTTACACTATCCTCAGGTTTTCACAAAGTGCGTCCTGTCTATTTGTTACACTATCCTCAGGTTTTCACAAAGTACGTCCTTTCTGTTTGTTACACTATCCTCAGGTTTTCACAAAGTGCGTCCTGTCTGTTTGTTACACTATCCTCAGGTTTTCACAAAGTGCGTCCTGTCTGTTTGTTACACTATCCTCAGGTTTTCGCAAAGTGTGTCCTATCTTTTTGCTATACAGGGTGTTTGTAAAGTCTAACTACACTTTGTATGTAGAACACATTTGAAAAATAAAGTACATGAGGTCATCAAAAAATGTGCTCCACAGTCCACCGTGAAGCAATGTGCAGCAAATGGCTGTCGTCTGCTGGAGTAATTCTTTGCACTCCAAACAGAATCAACAGAAG
This sequence comes from Cepaea hortensis, assembly GCA_963921405.1. Taxonomy (NCBI): domain Eukaryota; kingdom Metazoa; phylum Mollusca; class Gastropoda; order Stylommatophora; family Helicidae; genus Cepaea; species Cepaea hortensis. Next base: position 149,206,369 of record OY992879.1, read on the forward strand.
AAAGAATTTTTTTGATGACATCATGTACTTCATTTTTCAAATCTGTTCGAGACACAAAGTGTAGTGAGACTTTACAAACAGCCAGTACTATCCTCAAGTTTTCACATTGTTCCTACACAGCGACAGCATCTTTTATTCACCTTAAGATTCACTGGAATCTTGTCTAGTCCTGTCCATGAGCTCAGTGTCAGTGATTTTGTTTCGTCAACCATTGTAGTCCCGTTCTGTGCAGGTACCCATTACTGAATACTTGTAGTTTAGTAGTCATTGTTTTAGCCATTCTCCATAATTCTGATCCAAACAATAATATTGATATAACATTAAAGTTAGATGGTACTAGGTTTCATTCTTTTCATGTCCACAAATTTTCTTGTTGTTAAAAAGTAAACAAGTCGAGGACGAGAAGTCAACATTTTCGTCCAGGGGTGTTTGGGTTGAACCTGCTATCTTGCCATCAGTATACCAGGAGTTGACGAGCGAGGGCGTTTATCCATTCGGCCTCGGGATTGTAAATTAGGACGAGGCCAGCATGGTCGAATGTATAAGAACATGTGTTCTTAAACATCCGGTGTGCTTATGCCGAGATAAAGGGTACAACCCCTACACCGGACAGTTGGACTAAAATGTTGACCTGTCGTCCTTGACTTGGGGACGTAAATGACAAGTACCTCTGAAGTTGAGTGGGTTTGCCTGATGGAGAGGGACACTGTTAATAGGGAAAGCTAATCCACACGTAAAATTCAGTCCATCACTACTGGAAGAAGTGTGTCTGGACAACGCTTGAGTTCAATGCGAGCGCACACACAAAATTCCCGGTGTGCTGATGCCAAGATAAGGGGTGCAACTCCTACACCAGACAGTTGGACTAAAATGCTGACCTCTCATTGTTGATTTGGGGACGTAAATTACAAGTACTTCTTAAGTCGGAGTGGTTCACCTAATGGCAAGGGACACTGTTAATAGGGCTAACCACACATAAAATTCAGTCCAGCCCTACCAGAAGAAGTGTGTATGAACTAAGCTTGAGCTCAAAGCAAACGAGCACACAAAAAATTAGGATCATTGTCTGGACAAGTGACTAATTTGATTGCGCCACATAAGTTGATAAATTAACAGAATATAGGTCACCTGACTTGGGCCAGGCAGATCTGGCGACGGGACGTCCATTTCCATATCACTGTTGGGTTCCAATTTGACAATTGGGGCATCCGTCACTTCTATAACCTCCAGCTGTGATCGGCGCCGTGTTCGAGATGCAATGGGAATCACCGACTCATCTTCCTTGTGCAGCCTTCGTGAAGACTTTGGGGATGAGAGATCTGAATGCCGTGAGCTTCGATGAGGCTGTTGGTTGGCTGTTGCGTAGGGCTTCTGTTTCGGGCTTTGGCTGTCGGAGGCTGCCATCTCGTGGGCTGATTGTCGCGTGATTCTGCGGGCAGGCGCAGTTGGTGACTCTTTCAAAGATGATGATGATTCTGATGAGCATGAGAGTGTAGGTGACGAGGAACGATGATGCTGGGACGGTATTTGTTTAGACGGTCGTTCCGACTTTAGCTTTGCACTTTGAGCACCTGATCTGGCTGCCCTGTTTGGAGATTCATCAGATGGCAGAAGTGACCTTCAATTGAGTAAACATTATAACATGTTCAAAGGTCAGAATAACATGAACAAAATGTCACACTTTTTAAAATGTTAAACTGGCAAGGAAAAGCAAGGCACAAGTTCTCTAACTACCTGGCAAAGAATTAGTGAACAAATTGAACAACTAACTCAGAAACCTGCCAGTCTGTCAGTTGCCTACCAATTTAGCCTCCGTGATGTTTGTCTATCAATCCATACGCCGACTTATCCAAATTTATGTATCTCCCTACCTAAAACACAATCCCCGGGAAGGTTAACCCAGTCAACAAACGCCCGCAGAAGTCGGACTAAAGGCGCAGTATCGCAGCTTCACTGTAAACAGGCACAATGCAAAATCACATTCGAAAAAAAAAACTATGGATGAACACAGAAGAAGAAGAAGAAGAAGAAGAAGAAGAAGAAGAAGAAGAAGAAGAAGAAGAAGAAGAAGAAGAAGAAGAAGAAGAAGAAGAAGAAGAAGAAGAAGAAGAAGAAGAAGAAGAAGAAGAAGAAACACCATTCACCCATATATCTTTGTGTGTGTGTGTCTGTCTATCTGTCATTCTATCCATCCACCCGCTCACTTATGTCTATCAGTCTACATATCCTCTCCCTCTCTATCTATTTCATATCTACAAATCGTTCCATCTGTCTGTCTAGTCTTGCTTCATTTTATCTTCCTATCCACCATCCTATATTTCTTCTACCAAAACAAAAACAAGTAATCAAGCTGTGACAATCAAGAGATCAAGCTGTGACAATCAAGTTATCAAGCTGTATAATCAAGAGATCAAGCTGTGATAATCAAATGATCAGGCTGTGACAATCAAGAGATCAGGCTGTGATAATCAAGGGATCAAGCTGTGATAATCAAGGGATCAGGCTGTGATAATCAAGAGATCAGGTTGAGACAATCAAGTGATCAGGCTGTGACAATCAAGTGATCAAGCTGTGACAATCAAGGGATCAGGCTGTGACAATCAAGGGATCCGGCTGTGACAATCAAGAGATCAGGCTGTGACAATCAAGTGATCAAGCAGTGACAATCAAGTTATCAAGCTGTGACAATCAAGAGATCAGGCTGTGACAATCAAGAGATCAGGCTGTGAAAATCAAGAGATCAGGCTGTGATAATCAAGAGATCAAGCTGTGATAATCAAGAGATCAGGCTGTGACAATCAAGAGATCAAGCTGTGACAATCAAGGATTCAGGCTGTGATCACTTGATTGTCACTTATTAGTTGTCGTCCATGTTTCTAATCCATACAGTAGTATCAATGTAATATTGGGGTTAAGTATCTTCAGTTGGTGCTATGTTTAATATCCTCTGACTTCCATAAGATTCCACATGATATGAAAGCTACACTTGCCTTTCATATTATTATATATCGTATTTTAATATACAGTAAAACCTCAATATTTGTTACCCTTGGTTATTGTCGATTTTGGTTTTCGTTGATTTTTTTCCGTGAAAAATTTGTCTCGGGTTTGGTTGGTTGTTTTACCAAAACAAAGGGACTTATGCGTTCTTCTGCTCAGTTTGGTCTAATTTTGTTGTGTGAGCATCACTTACTAATAATAAAATATGAGAGCGGCATTAAGATTGCTGAAATCGCCCACATGTACGGGAAGTCGCCATCCATGATAAGTTTCATTGTGACGAATAAGGAAGCAATAAAGGTGGCTAATGTAGCGAAAGGCATGAACGAAACAGAGATCGCAACCAACTGAAGATGTCAAACAGTTATTATTAATTTTTAAGAAATCAAAACCAGTTAGATAGCGATTCTGTTTCAGAGGCAATCATATGTGTACTTAGTGATTTTAAGGCCAGCAGAGGAAGGTTTGAAACATTCAAGAAGGCACTGGCATACACAGCAAAGGTGCGAGTTCGCACAAGTCTGGGGCCGAAAAATAGTATTAAGCACTATATTTATTCTCTAGAAAATGTAGTCTTGGTATGTATTTTGGAGTGTCTAGACAAATTAATTGGATTAACATTGATTCATATGGACATAATTGCCTCGGTTTTCGCCGGTTTCGGATTTCGCAACTTGTTTTTGAACGGATTATCGATGAAAACCAAGGTTTCACTGTATTTTAATACCACAGCCAGCACTGTAGCGAAGGGGTTACAAACACAATTCACAATCCCGCATACAAAATACAGCTGCAGGCGATTTAGCAGCAGACCGCCTTGCGTTGGTTTTCATACAAAGGTATGAGTGCCAGTCGTTCAGAAAGCAATGCAAACTACTGAAAGTAAACTTGTGAAGAAGTGACAAACAGCCAAAAATACTCGAATTGGCTGCAAGGTTCTGTAAAGTATATGCATGTATAACTAACTATTATGTGACATATGTTATATTATTATATTTTATATATTATTTTATCAGACAGATACTTACGTCTCCTTGTCTCTGGCAATGAGGTCAGCAGGTTCAATATCTTTCATGGCTGACTCATATTGCTGCTGCTCGGCAGCGTACAAGAGAATTATGGGAAGTGTAAAATCAAAGATGACCCTCAGGCTGTCCACAAATTCCTTGCACAGTGAAACACTGACAGAATACACACACAAGGAAACACTATTATGCTTATGCATGGTCTTTCCTCTTCTACCCTGGAGTGTAAGTATATCAAGATTATATTTATTCAATCTTTCCTCTTCTACGCTGGGGTGTAAGCACATCAAGATTATTTTTATTCAATCTTTCCTCTTCTACCCTGGGGTGTATGTACATCAAGATTATATTTATACAGTCTTTCCTCTTCTACGCTGGGGTGTAAGTACATCAAGATTATATTTATGCATGGTCTTTCCTCTTCTACCCTGGAGTGTATGTACATCAAAATTATATTTATGCATGGTCTTTCCTCTTATACCCTGTGGTTAAGTACATCAAGTTTATTTTTATTCAATCTTTCCTCTTCTACGCTGGGGTGTAAGTACATCAAAATTATATTTAGTCTTTCCTCTTTTAAACTGGCAACCCATTTCTGCTATGGCACTACTCTGACCATTCTTGTGCATTCCTAGAAGGAAGTAGAGCTCTTCTTTTCAAGTGATCAATGTTTTCTGTGTCTATTCTAGCATAGCTATGAAACAATATGATATTAGTCTGTGTCTGCTGTATAGCATCCATTATGATGAATAGATTTTTGCTTTCTAGTTCTCTGCCACCAAAACCAACATCATCTTATTTCTCTGGATCCCTCCACCCATAGGCAGACTACACTTCCAGACTGATTTGTTCAGTCCGCCCATTTTCTGAAGTGGATTAATTCTCTTCTCCTGTGTGATACCAGGGCCCTTAAAGGAAGCAAATAATTGAAACTCTGTAACCTACCATGCATGTCATCAATCAATCAATCAATCGATTAATCAATCAGGTGCCATTTCCACTATGAAGGTTGGGTGCAGTGGATCTCCAACACTGTCTGTCTCTTGCCCTGACTGTACATTCTGTCAGACTGCTATTTGTCCATCTCTTAATGTTATCTTCCCACTTGTATCACTGTCTACCTCTTGCTCGCCTGCCTTCAACCTTACCCTCCAGTATGATTTTGCTAGGTCTTTTAACGTGGCCAAAATATTTCACTTGCCTCTTTTTTATTTCTTTCATCACCTCTTTTCACTCCCAGTTTTTCTAGAACATCAAATAATTCACTAAAGTTGTCTCTTCCCTGAGTATATTTACAACAGGCCCTTCCCTCTCCAGGGGGGTCAAAAGTTACCATATTGCTGCTTTTCTTTTGTTGTATTTCCATTGCTGTCTTTGGGGTATTGTATAGTGAGGTCCTTATCTCTTCCACAATGGTCAGCCATGTTCATTATGGTGTCCTGAACACATGTGTGCCAAATACTCTGTTGTTTGGCTTTCAAAGTCGTTGATCTACACAGATTCATCCCTCTTGTCGTATGAATTGACTAAGGAGGATTGGCATAGTACTGGCCACCTCATACCATATAAAACATAGCTGCAAATCGGATTTAAAAAAAGTCGCTTAAAAGTCGATTTCATTGCACTGGATTTTTATCCCATATGGCTCAGTCTCTTTCTGCAGCACGGAAAGCATTGCATGAAACACAAACTCTGTAGCTCCAGCGACGACCCCCAGGAGTCTCCGAAAAAATACACCCGTGAACTGAAGGATGCAGCCCGGAATCGAACCCACAACCTTCGGAGCCCGAGCCAGACAGCTTGACCATTTCGCCGCAGAGACTCCCATACCATATAAAACATGGTCATAAAGAAATATATACCATATACAACATAGCCTCAAATCCAATCAACCATGAACACGCCTAGAAAGGGCTTGGTGTGAGTTGGTTGAGACCTAGGCTCCACTGAGGCATGACATGTACAAGGAGAAGATTAACTCTATTACCACTTGTCTGAGCTCTCTCCAGTCCCCAATATGGCGGATAGGCATTTAGACCGTTAAGGCACAAGAAGAAGATTAACTCTATTACCACTTGTCTGGGGGGCACTTGAATGTGTGTTTGCTGCTGCTATTTCTGGTCTTCTCTCGGCCGCCCGTCGGGTCACACACGTAGTTCACACAGAAGGTCTTCATGAAGCTCTCCAGGATGTCAATAACGCAGGGTTTGGCAGGTACCCGGGTTAGCTGTTGAAACATAAGGACATGACACACAAGGTGAGGGAACAAAATGTCAGAATTAAGCCTGATTATTGTTTGTGGCAGATGGGAATAAGTGTTAGTTAGTTAATTAGTTAGTTCGTTTGTTAGTTAATTTGTTAGTTAGCTAGTTACTTAGTTAATTAATGTGTTAGGTAGTTAATTAGTTAGTTGGTTAATTAGTAAGTTAGTTAGTTAGCTAGCTAGCTAGTTAGTTAGTTAGCTAGCTAGTTAGTTAGTTAGCTAGCTAGTTAGTTAGTTAATTAGTTAGTTAGTTAGTTATTCATCAGATAGTCTTCACTGCACATCAGCCCATTCAGTCCATAAGTGCTCAGATCCCCTCCTCAGTATCTCCCTCGGCATGTAGCATTAAGCGACACCAGTTCTGTTTTGGTTGACAATTCTGTGACTTCCTGCATAGCTCTGTAGCCTGGACTCATCATTTTTACTCGATGTTCTTGCAGTCTCGTCAGGGTTGCAGATTCCCAGTCATCTTTTGATGCCTCTCTGATGGCATTCAGTATATCAGCTGGGTCCATTGCTAGTCCGCTTTCTACAGCAGCCCGACCCACAAGAATTACCAGCTGGCTCATTTCCTCTTACACCCGTGTGTCCTGGCACACAAATAAGCCAGATTTGTATCAAGCTTCACCTCTTCAGAGACTCCACCCACTGTCTTCTAGACCAGCCCCTCTCGGTCTTCCTGAGCATACATATTGAGTCCCTGAGAAAGCAATGCTGGGAGAAAGTCTGTGTCTCCAACTTGGCTTTAGTTTTAGTTACTGCCATGACCTCCATAATCATGCTACGTGTTGTAACAGCGAAGGCACCGCAGTCTTCCCTTATAGTTCTTCCTCTGACTTGAGCTGTAAAAGCCCAAGAGCTCCTCACGTATCAAACAACAGATCTATCTGTGTAGATGACTACCTCACTTTCAGAATTCTAAAACATCAACGACTGAACTTCTGCCCCCACATTTACCAGGTTTTATTGTCTGCAACCCCTGGCCAGTCTGATGCATACTGAAAAGAACGTACTGCATTACTTTGGCACCTGTATCCCTTCTTCGCCAGGTTCTATGTCCTCAAGAGGACAGACCTGTTGAATAATGTGCCCGGCCTGTCCCATCCAGGGTTTTCCTCTATTCAACCTGCTGCCCTTTCTGTTCTTGAGCTCATTGCTCAAGGATGCTGTGTATTGGCACCGACTCGGAGGCACATCCTTGTTCTGTTTGCCATGGATGGAAAATCTAAGAGGTACTGCATTGCCCTGCATGCGGTATCTTTTGTGCGCCCAAGTACGATGTGCATAGTCTCGGTGTGTATTCTTTAGTCTCTCTTCTGAGAACGGCTGAGAGTGAGAATCGCCAGGGTGTACTTATTCGCCAAAAGGTCAGGCTCCGGAGGAACAGGCAGAGGTGGCGCTGTTCACATTAACCTCATCGCAGCCATGCCCCTCCCAGCTTTCATTACCACAAGGTTGATGTGCTCAGAAAAAGCCAGACTTCCTTTCAAATGTCACTCCCAGGTACTTCATTGTATGAGTTCTGTCCACAACCTCCAAGCATAAACTTACAGCTCTCTTGCAGTGTTAACAATATGGTTATTCAATGAGAACCATGTCATTGTTGCCTTTATTGGTGTGACCAGTGCCTCGGCCTCGCCACACATGTTTATGCGGTCAGGTTCACTATGTATGATGTTCTCCAGCAACCTGAACTCTATCCCTGCCTCAGCGATACACTAAAACACCATCTGAGTATAACAGTGTCTTTCCATGTCCTGTGATCTGCTCGACTGGGAATAAGAGAATAGGAGATACAAATCTCTGGAGAAGGGAGAGAAGGAGTGTATCTGAGAGAATGTGCAAAATTAGAAGCACAGTGGAACAGAGAGAGGAAATACTGACAAAGAAACAATGAATAGAAGCTGAGAGACAGAGAAAAACAAACATGAGACATAGATAGGGGAAAAGAGGGAAGGAAAGAAATAGAAGGAAACAAGAGAGAGACAGATAAAGAGAGAGGAAAGAAACAAAGAGAAAAGAGGTAGAGAGAGATCAGGAGGCACAATGGGAAACAAAAGATACAGATAGAAAGACAGAGAATTAGAGAAAAACAAGTAGAGTGAGGGAAGGTGATAGATAAAGGAAAACGAGAGAGGAAAACAGAAAAAGAGGAAAGTAGAGAAACAGGTAGAGAGACAGAAGGTGAGAGACAAAGGGAAACAAGAAGAGAGGGAAGGCGACAAGGAAATGAAGAGAGAGAGAGAGAGAGAGAGAGAGAGAGAGAGAGAGAGAGAGAGAGAGAGAGAGAGAGAGAGAGAGAGAGAGAGAGAGAGAGAGAGAGAGAGAGAGAGAGAAAAGAGATGGATGGGAAGAGAAAAAAGACAGAAGGGAGAGGTATCTTCTTCTTCCACTTTTTCATTCGCTTGGAATCAGCCCATATCTGTGAGAGGTATAAATAACCTGGACAATAAATATAAAATGTCCGTCGTCAAAATTTTGTAATGTATTTACCTTATCTACTTGATCATTCAACACGGGTGGGAGGTGGGGTTATCCCCTATCAAAGGCTGAAGGCACCTTTTTCCCTCTGCTAGCCTACAGGACACCTTTGGACAAGGATAGAAAAAATACAGGCACTCGGGTGCCGTGAGACCTGGACATTTTAGCATGGTGCCTGAATGTTAAATTGTTTTCTTAGCCAGTGTTTGCAAAAGAATATGCTGGTTTGTGAGAAAATGGGACTGGCTCATGAGAAAATGGGACTGGCTTGTGAGAAAATGGGACTGGCTCATGAGAAAATGGGACTGGCTCGTGAGAAAATGGGACTGGCTCGTCAAAAAATGGGACTGGCTCGTGAAAAAATGTGACTGGCTCGTGAAAAAATGTGATTGGCTACCAAGAAAATGTGACTGGCTCCTGGGAACATGGGACTGGCACCTGAGAACATGGGATTCGCTCATCTGAAGATAGGATTGGCTCCTGAGAAACCGGGACTGACTCCAGAATTATGTTTAGGTTTTTCAACCTCTACTCTTGGGCAAGGTGGAACACCCATTCAGCCTCTTGAGTAGAGTAATATGAAACCAAGGGAGCATGTTGTGGGTTGAACTTCAGAGCGATAGACTGGCAGTTGCTGGTTATGTCTCAAGTTTGTGACTGTAAGCAGAGGATCTATAGAGGCCATGGCTATAGTCACTGACCAGTAAGGTCACTGCCAAGAAGGAAAACAATGGCAAACTACGTTCTTTATAGATGTCTAAGAAACTATAATTCAACAACTTACATACGGTTTCCAAGGAATTTGCAAAGAATATCTTGGAAGGATGAAAACACAAATAAGGCAGTCCAGGAATCAAATGAAATCTATAAATTGATTAGAGAAATTAGTAAAATTAGAAAAAAATGTGTTGGCACCTTAAGAGGAGACATAAGCTTGAAAAACTTGACGTACACGTTACATACCACCAAAAGATAATAATCAAATCAATCAGAAAGCCACCAAAATCTGTTTAAGACGACTACCATGTTATGGACAGACCAGAACAAATCATTATTTTGCGCCTCAGAACAGGACACAATAGATTACGTAACCACATGTATACAAAATTCAAGATTGGCAAATCAGTCATGTGTACATGTGGACTGGCGCCGCAGACAGCAGGATCAAATACTCCAAGACTGCCTAAAATATTACATATCTAGGCAAACCTTCTGGCCTAAAGAAACAACAAAGGAAGATAAACTCTATGGACCACTGAGTGATCTAAAAAAGACAGTTAAATTCATACAAGAGACAACATTGCAGAAATAGACAAATTCAAACAAGAAACAACACTGGATACAGACAAATTCAAAACAAGAGACAACATTGCAGTTACAAATTTCAAGCAAGCAAAAGAAGAAGAAAACTAAGTGACAACTGGCAAACTTGATGGGGAAAAAGAGTGTGGGGAAGAAAAAGAAATAAATATATGTGTTGCTTGGCCACATGGCATAATCAGGTCGAGTACACAAACCTGATCCAGGACTCTGGTGATGTGTGAGAGGACCCTAGTGATGTGTGAGAGGACTCTAGTGGTGTGTGAGAGGACTCTGGTGATGTGTGAGACAACGACCCTAGAATGCCCACACTTATAGGCATGGTCAAAGATGATGATAATGTCCATTAACATAATGTATGGTTCTAAAAACTAAATATATGTCAATAAAGAATCAACAACAGACAATATAAACCTTATTTTTCTTGTTTATAAGGATGTAATCTTCTTCCAACTGTGTCTTTAAACTTTCTGGAATGTCGTATTCTACAAGACTTGTTTTCTGAAACAATAATATTTATTGAAAATCAAAACCAACGACAGGAAGACAAAATAAAAAATATCAGCAAAGAATTAAAGTGACTATGCACATCCATTATTTAACAATATTACAATATCCAATCCTTCCACCTTTAACTTTTAACAAATACAATGAAACAATAACAGATAACATCATCAAAGAATGACTTAAATTTAACCTGTCTTTTCTTCTCTTGTCCCACTTTTCCTCGCCCGGTTTTCTGAAATTAACCAAAAATAAACACACAGCTGATTAAAACATGCATAAAACACAATATTGCAGTCTCGACCATAGACAGGAAACATAGCATAGCTTCAAGTCAATTATCATATCCCATTCCACATATGAAAATACAATATTTACACCAACAGTACTGAATGAACCTAACTCCAAACATGTAACACAGAACTTGTTTTTATTTTTGTTCCTGTTCACTTTGAACTCAAGCGCAGTCCATACACTTGCTACTACTTGTAGTGCACTGGACTTATTTTTCCATGTGGATTAGCTTTCCCTATTACCAGTGTCCCTCGCAACAATTTCCCCTAGTGAATTTGAATAATGAAGACACAAACAATAGATTGTATATTGTATAATTTATTGCCTGGCATATTCTACTGCATCTCATCAGGTACATACTGCAGAATTCACACAACATAAAGTAAAGTATTCAGATAAATCCATCTAGCTGAAATGTACAACACACATTTTCCCACAGTAATTTAAATTGTCTACTATGGTAGTTTCAAACTGACTATCATGTCTTTTTGTTTGCACAAAATTGCCTTCTGTGACTCTCATTACGATTCACATAGAAAAGCCAACTTTGGGCAACTGAAATTACTGTGGATAACATATGTTTGTTGTATATTTCAGCTTGAGGGATCTATCTTGTTGCTTTAAAAATTCCCAACAGTTGAAAACTTCATATTTCACATTCTCACTTTTTCTCTACTTGCGACTGGCCTAACAAGCCGGCAGGGGATTTTTATATTGCTTGTAGAAAAACTAAGAAGTATAAACAAACAACGATTCACCTAAACAAACACCCCCTGAAACAAGTAAGGAGCTTCAAGTACCTAGGAAGTATAATATCATCAAATGGCAAATCAGAAGACGAGATCTCAAATAGATGCAATAACGCAAACCAACTCATTGGACAATACTACAGAATAAACATGTATCAATACTTACTAAGATAGCACTCTACAACACAATCTTCCAACCAACTCTATGCTACCAATTCCAAATCTGGACAATGACAGAAAAAGAGAAAAGGAAAATCACAACAGAAATGAGCTTCATGAGAAGAATATTCAATGTATCAAAATGAGATAAGATCATAAATTAATAAATCAAGACTAAAGTGGGGGTTATAGCTGCACTAGATTTTATTAGAAGGCAGCAAGTCAAATGGTTTGGCCATGCAAGTAGGTTACCAACTAACAGTATACCACAACAAGCAATGATGTACAGACCAGAGGGAAGCGGAGGAAGAGGCAGACCACATAAACAATGGATGGAGGGAATAGCAGAGTCAATGGGAATATTGATACATGAAGCCCATAAGCGGACACTCTTCCACTGTTTGCACTTCACAAGGTACAAGAGGAACAAGATGTGATGAGACTTTTTTCTCTATGACTATGTGGTACAAATTTCAAGATTTTTAGCCATTTTTTTGCCAGTGTCCCGAGTTTTTCACTCACTTGAAAATATACCTTGCCATTGCCAGATTTCCCCATTTTCAAAGACAGGTGAGAGTATGTGAATTAACAAATACAGTGTGGCTACAAGCCGTGTATTTATTCATTCACATGCTGTCACCTGTATCTGTCATGATGTCTGAATATTTACTGTCTAATTCTCTGGCACAACTTTTCCTACCTTTCCTGAATCCGATTCATCATCAGATTCTTCGCTGTCAGTAATAACATCAAATTCAGGGGGAGCTCCTCCAAATGCTTCATGAAGAATTGTATTTATCTTTCGTCTCCTCTGACTGTTTTTTTTACAGCTGCCAATGAGTAAAGAGCATACAATTATTCAGAAGATCATAGATGCTAACCAAGTATTTCAAGTTATACAACAGTGATAAATGTTTAGCACACGCTAGGTATATATCCAGGGGAAGAAATATTTTATTGGAGAAAGAGAGAGATAGAAGTTGTTTGCTCTTGGCAGCTACTAAATTTTTTTCTCTTGACAGTTACTGAGTTGTCCAATTTTGACAGTTGCTGAGTTGTATGCTCATGACAGTTGCTAAGTTGTCTGCTCTTTACAGTTACTGACCGAGTTGTCTCCTCTTGATAGTTACCAAGTTTGCTCTTGGCAGCAAAATAATCCTTATTCCTCATCCTTCAGATATTTGAGACAGAAAACACCTATAATCCAGGAAGCGGAACATGCAGCTCTATTTTGGCATGCAGACAGGAAAACACCATAAGGGCTCCAATTATAACTCACTGAGAAATCGACAGTTGAAGGGGTACTGAACACCTTTTTTTTACAAAATGGAATGAAATATATACTTCCAATTAACCCTTTACAGGGCACAGCGGCCATTACTGGCCGATGCCTTAAACGTGCATAGCGTCTGATTGCGTCCGATCCTATTATGCATTGTAAAAACGCGATCTCTCGGCTTTCCGACACTTCCGACGGCTACTTTCGCTTTCGCCAACAGCTTGACAACGTGGCCGCCATTTGTAAACACGCTACAATGAATTTGAACTGACTTTTTTTGATAGTTTTCGGGTTTTTACGCTGTTTTTCAAAACGGATTTCGGCGATTCTTCAAGTGATAGCCGAGATTTCGCTAGGTTCAATTTAAATGACATAGGGCACGAAGTTGACTGTTAATCGGAGCTAGATATCAGTGCAAAGCGTTACTTTGCATTAGCAGTCTGAGTCGGATTTTAAAGAAAGTGATTATGATTCTGAAAATGTGTTTGTAAATTGCCGTATAGATGACGGAAAATCACAAACAACATGCTATATTTCGTAAATATTTGTGTTCATATATGGATTACCAACAACAATCATGTGAGTAACAAATTCTGCATGCTTTTCCCTTCATTGTGTTGTTTATTTAACTAAAATCGGTTGACTAACACCTTATTTGTGATGTTTTTACTAATGCGACTCGAAATTTTACCAAACCTAAAAAAATCTTGCCCGTTTAGGGCTACAAAACGGACAAGCGTCTGCCCTGTAAAGGGTTAATCTCATATAACCTATTCATTCCTCATATACAGCAAGCAGTTTGTCTTAAGTTTCTCATGTTACCAAGCAGTTTTTCCCACTGAATGATTAAGTAAGATATGTAAGACATGATGAGTCTGTAAGAGCCAAGTCTATGATGGTGTCATCTATAGTTTGTTTTTCCCCATTAACATGTCTCTGTTTGTGAAATATGCATATTGTTGACTTAAACATAGGCCAGTTTTTATTGCATTTACTATCCCACAAAACTATCCACTTCTCTGCATTTACAGTCCCACACATCTGTCTATTTCATAGCATTTACTGCCCCATAAAGCAAAAGGATCCTTCACTTGTATTACTTTATGAAGTGCTATATTTATTGGCTTGACTGTCCCATAAAGTTTCCGTCTCTGGGTTATTGGTTAGTGATGCAATTGGACAATTCCTGATATAGTGGGTTGAGGGTTCAAAATCAGCCACTGGCAATTTAGGAGCAGATCTCTTTTTGTTGATTTCCACAATGGTATGAGCATCGGCAGTTCAGAAAACCATGGCAAACTACTGAACATAAATTGCTTAGTAAATGACAAATAGCCAAAAAATGCCGAGGTTTACCGCAACTTCCTGTAAAGGACATGCAACCAACTTATTAACTGTCCCATAAGACTGTCTATAAAGAATACAGTAATCCCTGGGGGGCTGAGTGGTCTCGAGGTATGGTTTCCGCCTCGAGTGCTGGAGGTCCCGGGTTCAGGCCCCGGTGAGGACCAGGATTTATTTAAAAAATCCACCTGGACTTCCAGTAATTTCCCCTGGTCTCTGGGTAGTGAGATCGGACGCCCGTGTGTATTGTTGCGCACGTAAAAAATCCCTTGGCAGTTGGAAATCGAACAAGAGTAGCCTAACGGCGCTGCTCGGGCAAAATTTCGAGTTAAAAATCTACCCAAAGCATTTCAGAATCCTCGCTGATGCAACGGAGTTCATGCATTGAGCTGAGTTTCTCCAAACTCAGGTTTGAGTTAGGAGGAAAACGGAGCACTTATGGGATAAACCGTGTGCCGTGAGGTTGATCCAATGACTAAAACTAAAACTAAAAAAAACTAAACAGTAATCCCATAACAGATCCTGCCATAGGGTATGAAATTTTAAGCCTTCACATATTTTAAACCACAACAAATGGGGTAGCACAAGCAGTTCACCTGTCTCATCAATTGTTCTTCCCAAACAACTCCCACAAAATTCAGAAAATTATCTTGTATTCATTTTGAGCCTGGGTCGACCCAGAACCCTACTGTACAGAAAAATAATCCTGCCTTCGCTGAGGACTGAACTGGGACCACTGTCTTTGCAGGCAAGTAAACTAACCACTATGCCACCTCAAATGTCTGTCACTGCTTTAACTGTCCTGTACGGCTGCGACGATTGGCTGGGAGAGTGACATTCTTTTCTCTAATGCCATTCTTACAAAGTTGCTAACTTGCTGTAGCTATTCGAGAGACCCTAACGAGAGTGTACAGCCATTGGTGGGAACTACAATGTGAAAACGTGAACAGAAATGAAACTTACTAAAAGCAACAGGTTTAGGGCAATGTGCCGCACAAAAAATAATAATTCTGGGTTAATTTGGCTATGTTTGGAATAGTTCATTTTTATACACCTTAGCATGTCTTCTATCAGATTTGGTACTTGTTTTTGCTTAAAAAATGTTATTTTAATGCAATATTAATATATTTTACTGAAACCACCCTAGGTGTCAAATTGTCTACTTATTGAAAATTGTTACAAAATTGATGTTTTTCAAACCATAGCATCGGTATCTGCGCAAAGAGGTAACCACATGTATTATACACCACTTTAATGGTCACGATCTCCCCTAATTGTTCGTGAAGCTTCAAGATTGTGTAATTGCTAACACTCCTATTTCTTTCGAATCAATAATCTTATGGAAACTCCCATATATAGAACACTACACATGACCGTAAGCAATGTGCGATTCTCGTTGGCTGAAACTGATCACGAGGGTATCCAATTTTTTCCCAAGATGGCTGTTTTGTTACATTTACGTTTGGCGACTGATTGAAACGCCGATTGAAAAATGCCTCGTTCCAAGAAATTTAATATCCAGTCATCTGCTCAACATAAGAAATCACTGGCAAATGCTCACAAACACCGATAAGCCTACCAGAATGTCATAAGCATTACAGAAAATTCTGAATCCGACCAAGCTAAACAGCACATGCCATCTAAAAGTTTATTTGACAGTGAATCTGAATGAATCAATGCCATCGTGTTCTTATCAAAGTTGTGGAAGTGACTCTTTTATTGAAGAAAAAACAAGAAGCCAATTTAAAAGAGATGTTTAAATATAATAACTCCTCTAGCATCGTGTGTTTCTGTTGTGACAATTTATACCAAAAACTGGAACACAGAGCAGTAGTTGACTGTTCAGAAATGAATGAAATCATCAAAACACTGGAACACAGAGCAGTAGTTGACTGTTCAGAAATGAATGAAATCATCAAAACACTGGAACACAGAGCAGTAGTTGACTGTTCAGAAATGAATGAAATCATCAAAACGTTATGTTGTCCAGTACGTAAAAATACTGGTCTTATTTTTAAAACTGATAGCAAAAAACCCAAAGGATTAGCTGTGCATGCAGAGGTTTACTGCTCTTTTTGTGAAGATGTAGTTTGTGGAAGATACCTAGCTTCAAGAAGTTATGATAGGGATAGATCTGTTGCCATCAACAGCCAGTCTGTATATTCTGCATTAGTTTGTGGGATGGTTGCAACAACATTCAATAATTATTGTAAAAATATGAACCTGCAAGTTCTTCATCACAAAACATTTCACAACAAAGCAAATAAACTATATTCAAAGTTAGAAGATCTGGAGATACTTTCTCATGACAAGACTCACATGACTCAACCATGACAAGCTAGAGAAATATCTTTTGCTAATTTATATCAGGCTGTCTGACACTAGACTACTTAGTAGATGTGTGTCATGAGAAACTCAGAATTCAAATGAGGGTTTACACATCTTGATCTGGACTCGCTGTACTAAAGACAACTTTGCCTCATGCAAGCGTGTTTAGTTTGCAGTTGTAACTGCCACAAGAGAGTTCAACTTTGGAGCTGCTGCTGCCCAAGATACTGCCCAGTTTCTTTGGATGTTCTACAGGCTTGCATCTAGGATGCAGAAGAAAGTTAGAAATAGCTTTGAGGTCAAGCAAACTAAGAGACGCAACAGCATTCAGGCAACCAAACTGAGGAGACAAGGGGAGCTGCAAGCCCTGGAGGGAGGTCCTGCATATGCAGCAGGATTGTTCTAATTGTCATATACTGTTTTTATCTGTAAAATAACTTGTTTTAGCAGTAAGATCACTTTATTAGTATAAAAAAACATGAAAATAATTTGTTTCCCTCCCATTTTCTAATTTTCCAGCTTTTTTGGTACTTAGGTACATTTTTCTCAAAAGCTATTTGTCAGATTATAATGAAATTGTGCACACGTATTCTTCATTGTATTGCCTACGTTATGAATAGAGCATTTTTAAAAATTAAGATTTAGTTTTGGTGCAGCAGTCAAAACCACAAAAATTGTCAAGGAAAATGTTGAAAATTTTTTTTTTTTGCTCACTCGCTTTTAACTCAAGCGTAGTCCTACACACTATTTACAGTAGCAATGGACTGAATTTTGCGTGTGGGTTAGCTTTCCCTATTAACAGTGTCCCTCGCCATCAGGCGAACCCACTCCGACTTCAGAGGTACTTGTAATTTGCGTCCCCAAGTCAAGGACGACAGGTCAACATTTTAGTCCAGCTGTCCGGTGTAGGGGTTGAACCGCTAACCTCGGCGCGTTCTTACCTGTTCGGCAATGTGGGCCTGCAAAAAATAGAAACAAATTTTTTTTTTTTAAATTATGAAGAAAAATGTCAAGTGATATCATTAAAAGCTTCTGTAAGAATTTAAAGGGTATATTTATGTACAAGTATACCAAAAATTGAGTCTGTAAATTAAAAAGTGACTGTTTTAGATCCAATATGGCCGCTGTTTATCGTGGTTTCCATGGCAACCATTAAGTGCATAGTCAATTTAACAGTATTTTATCGATCAGCCGTCTTCAGTATCACACTCTATACCAACCCGGGAAGGTTAACACATGCCCACAGAAGTTGGATGTGCCAGCCCAAAGGCGCAAGTAAACAGGCACAGCACAATTACATCTGAAAAAAAAACACTCTGGATGAACGCAGAAGAAGAAATCCTATAACACATCAGAACACAGAAATTAAATATTATAGAATTTAATTTTTTTCTGCCTCCCATCAAGTTAATTTACTTACAACTTTCTAGCAGTATCCGTTAACTTGCGCATTAATTCTCTGTTTTCATCTGTGTTCCTCAACAGATAATGTTCTCCGACTTGGCGGTCCCAGCTAAAGGAGAGGATGGAAACAAAGAAGTCAGCATTAATACACACATACACACAAAAAATATAACAAAATATTTTAAAGAGAGATTAAGTGATATCTTCACATTAAGAATCACCTGTTTCAAAATAGAATCCAGATATAGAGACAATTTCAAAACAATGTTTTCCTGTAGTGAATTTTATGAACAGATAGTGAACAGATTTATTGTGTGACATATCACGCTGCATCTCGTCAGGTGCATACTGCAGCAGTCACACAACATAAACTGCATGTTTTAACACACAAAATGAACGAATGTTAAGATTAGCTGCAGCAGTTGCCATTCATATCACCAAGCCAACTTTGTGTAAACACAAGAACATGATTGTCAGTTGAAAACTACTGTTGTAGACAATTGAATTGTTGTTGTTTTGTTTTTGTGCTCGCTTACTTTAAACTCAAGCGTAGTCCATACACCCTATTTCTAGTAGCACTGGACTGAATTCTGTGTATGGATTAGCTTTCCCTATTACCAATGTCCCTCGACATTAAGCGAACCTACTCTGAATTCAGAGATACTTGTAATTTACATCCCCATGTCAAGGACGAGAAGTCAACATTTTAGTTCAACTGGCCGGTGTAGGGGGTTAAACCCCCTACCTAGCATTAGCACTTGGGATGTTCAAAAGCGAGCATTCTTATCCATTCACCACGCTGACACCATTGAAATTACAGTGGGAATGTGTGTGTTGTATATTTCAGATTCTAGCATATGATGGGGACCACGAACTCAGGACGGTAAGGACACCCTAGACATGAAAATTAGTTGAAGACATGACAGAAAGGATAAGAGCCGCTCTAGTTCCTCAATTTCCGGTAAGCTGATGGTGGACTAAGGAGTTCAACTTCATCTCTGGTCAGTGGGACTAAGGGGTTCAACTTCATCTCTGGTCAGTGGGACTAAAGGGTTCAACTTCATCTCTGGTCAGTTGGACTAAGGGGTTCAACTTCATCTCTTGTCAGTAGGACTTCAAGCTTGACTTCTTGTTCAGAAAGCAATGGCAAACTACCGAATGAAAAATTGTCTTAAAAATAAACGTGGGGATGATTGCCCTACAACAGACAAGTAATTTAAAGAAGACACGAAAATGCATGAGGCTGAGAAACTTTCAAAGGATCAAGATCCTCTCCAATGGGTTTTGATGACAACAATATTCTGAAGTCCAACTGATCGGAGTAGAGGTTGATCCCCAGCCCTGACTTCTGAGCGTTCAGGTTTTGATGAGAGTGATGTTCTGAAGTCCAACTGACCAGAGCAGAGGTTGGACCCCAGCCTGACTTCTCAGTGCTCTGGCTATAATGAAAGTGATGTTTTGAAGTTCAATTGACTGGAGTAAAGGGTGAACCCCAACTCTGACTTCTCTGAGTTTAGACTTTGATGATAGCAATGTTCTGAAGTCCAACTGACCGTAGAAATTGAACCCCCACGCCGACTTCTCAGCATTCAGGGTTTGATGACAGCAATATTCTGAGGTCCAACTGACCGAAGTAGAAGTTGAACCCCCACGCTGACTTCTCAGTGTTCAGGCTTAGAAGAGAGCAATGTTCTGCAAAGTGAAGTTTATACAAGAGACAACAATGCAGACATAGAAAATAAATTTCAAGCGAACAAAAGAAGCAGAAGAAATTATGATGACGGTATTAAAAAAATAAACAGATTGTACTCACGTGCTGTTCCAGCCCTGAAAATGAACAACGTACACTGCTTTCTTTTTACCGGTAACATCTTTGATTGCTCTTTGTTCGACAACCTTTGTGAAATGGCACATCAGAAATCTCATATTACTGATATAAACAACATGTATGCTCTACACAGGCATTTAAACAAGAAGTTACTTGCATGTCCTTTACGGGACGTTGCAATCAACCTCAGTAATTATTGGCTATTTGTGACTTACTAGGCAATTCTTCTTCTTCTGCTGCGTTCATCAGTTTGCTTTTTTTCCGGACGTGATTGCGTTGTGCCTGTTTACAGCAGAGCTGCGTTCTTACACTGTTAGGCCAACACATCCGGCTTCTGCTGGCATTTGTTGACCGGGTTAACCTTCCCGGGGACTAGGCAATTCTACATTCAGTAGTAGTTGTTTTTTTTTTTGTTTTTTTTCCCGCTCACTCATTTGGTCAGCTGGACTAAAAGGTTGACTTTTCGTCATTAACTTGGGGGCGCAAATTTCAAGTACCTCAGAAGTCAGAGTGAGTTTGTATGATGGCAAAGGACACTGGTAATATGGAAAGCTAATCCAATATGCAACAATCAGTACAGTGTACTAGAAGTAGTAGCACTATATGGACTATGCTTGAGTTTAAAGTGAGTGAGCGTAACAACAACTACAACACAAACAAATATTTTCTAGTGTCCTCTAATCTCTACCTCTTTCTTCTACCTCTATGAGTGCCAAGCAAGCACTTGTGAATTTGTTTATGTGCTGCCTTTGTGGCCTCAGGTCAAGGGCTGTGCAACAGTTGATATTTCTTTGTATCACAGCTGATAAATGAGGCACAGATAGATTTCCTTTCATTAGCGTTATCCAGTGGAATTTCTTCATAATTTAAACATTGAGAAATGTTATACAATACCCCATCGTGATCTTATACTTACAGTACTTATAATAGTAAGTTTTTTGCCTTTACTAACATTATTATGGCCCAACGGAAAAAATCTTTTGCCAGTTCTCCTGTCAAACACACAAACATATTTATACCCAGGATGCCTATACTCCTATAGTCTATAGTTACTATATATACTATATAAAGTATATATTATTACATTAAAGTAAGTACCTACTCTGACATTATTTTTTCTCAAGCTTTGTGCAATAGAATAGGAATGATTAATTATTAATAATTAATTACTCATGAATTAGCCAAATTAGTGTAGACCGGCTTGATGATCACACGAGCCAGTTTTTTTTTTCAAGGTAATGTCAATGTAATATTATTATAGTTAGTTTAGTGCATGGAATTTTATATTTAAAAAAAAAAGAAGTGACTATTCATACTCCGACTATGAATAAATTCTCCCTTTATTCATAGTCGAACTGTCGCGGCTGGTCACATGATTTGCCAAGTCACATACATGACTTCATTGGCACACGCGTGTGGCTATATTATACATTTTCATTGATTCAAATTTGTGTCCTCGGTAGTGTAGTGGTAAGTCTTTCCGCCTGATGCATGGGAGCTTGAGGTTCGATTCCCTAACGGACACTTTTTTTTTATTGTTCAGCAATTAAGTGGGTGAAAGCTACTGTTTAATAAAAATAATATTAGGAACTAAAATATAGAACTGAGAAATTCGAAGCTTGTTAATAAAGTGTGCTCTATGGATCTGTGCAAGCAGCCGGGGGAGGGGGGGGGGGGAGTGATCGAGTGTCGGAATCGATGGATCTAATAGATGTCTTTGTTTAACGTGAATTTTATTTGCCAAATAAAATATTGACATTCCTATTTAAATTAACCACCTTCTTACTGGCCCAAACTAAAATTGACTAGTGAGCGGACGTGGATATACCAGATTAAGAGCTGACTAGTCGACTATCACTATGAATAAAACTGAGCTTTATTCATAGTTTGACTATGAATAATAGTCTCCCTCTAAACAATATAACATTTAACAACAATATTAACAACAACAATATAACAACATCAAGAGATGGATGAACGTCAGCCTGACAGAATGTACAGTCAAGGTAAGAGACAGGTTCACAGAGTGTTGGAGATCCATTACAGCCAACCTTCATTGCGGAGACGGTACCTGATTGATTGATTCAAACAATACAAATTAATTATTACTGTGACGTGTGAAGACTTCGCCAATTGCAGTGGCACAGCTAAGTCTACTGCTTGGCTGGTGGCTACTTTTTAAGACTTTTACTTAACTTCTTAAGAAACATAAAACAATAACAAGAAGCTCACAATTTCAACTTCAAAAATTATTTAAAATAAAAAATGTGAAAAGTGAGTACCTTGGCGTCATACAAAACACGGGCTTTCGTGGGGTCTGGCTCAAAGCACAGCACGATTTCTCCAACATCGTATTCAAACCTCATATTTCTACCGGCCATGCCTAGCCCATGTAACCATCTATTGACAACATAGACATAAGCACATTTACAATCAATCAGGTTGTTTGTTTGAAAGAAAGCAGCTGGCGGGGAAATATTTATCTATACTATAAACAACAAGGAGAGGGCCAACGGGAAGCATTTCTAATTTTGATAGAAAGGTCAAAGTTAATAATATTCGATGTCGTAAACATGTACCAATTGGTAGAAGTTCCGCGGTTTTCTCGCCCAAGTGTGCGATTTGTGCTTCTCAATTTGCAAATAAAGCAAGTGCTAGGGAGCATGAGACGCCAATGAAATCGTACGAGAAATAAATTTACAGGTATTGATCGGCAGTCATGAAAGTAAAGAGAGATAGGGATATCAAAGGACACACTTCCTCTTCTTCTTCTCATTTCCAAATGGAACATAGACCCTCAACCAACTCATACCAATTTCTTTGTCGATTTCTTCATGAATGGTTGGACAGTTAGTTAGTTAGTTAGTCGACAGATCATCCTCATTTGCACATCGAACCATTCAGTCCATAAGTGCTCGGATCCCCTCCTCAGCAAATCCCGCAGCGTGTAGCGGCTAACGACACCAGTTCTGGGGGTTGAGTGGTCTCGAGGTATGGTGTCCGCCTCGAGTGCTGGGGGTCCCGGGTTCAGGCCCCGGTGAGGACCGGGATTTATTTTAAAAATCCACCTGGACTTCCAGTAATAAAATTTCCCCTGGTCTCTGGGTAGTGAGATCGGACGCCTGTGTGTATTGTTGCGCACGTAAAAAATCCCTTGGCAGTTGGAAATCGAAAAAGAGTAGCCTAACGGCGCTGCCCAGGCAAAATTTCGAGTTAAAAAAACGGAATTCGTGCATTGAGCTGAGTTTCTCCAGACTCAGGTTTGAGTTAGGAGGAAAACGGAGCACTTATGGGTTAAACCGTGTGCCGTGATGTTGATCCAACGACTAAACTAAACGACACCAGTTCTGTGTTGATTAATCAATCTTCTTTGGCTTCCTGCGTAGTGTTCTTGTTTGGCAACACCTCTTTTAATTTGCAGTTCTCGCAGCCTGATCATGGTTGTAGATTCACAGTCATCACTTCGTTCTCGCAATAGTCTTACTTCTCGTAGAGCATTCAATATGTCAGCTTGGTCCATAGCGCGTCCGCCTTCCACAGCAGCCTAACCTGCGAACTCGTCAGCCCGCTCATTTCCTTGTACTCCCGCATGCCCTGGCACGGAGATGATTTAGTAGCAACATTTTCTAAGAGATGCGGTAGTTAGTCTCACACCAATCCTCCATATTTGCCTGTTAAGACATGTATGGTAGGTTACAGTGCTAACATTGTTTGCTTCTCTTGCGGATCTCGGCAACACATGGGCGAGAGGACACTTATTCTGTTGTCCTTTATACTTTATACCCAAGTAGGACATGGGGTCTCAGCCAACTCTCGCAAATAGGAAATCGCCGTAACGTCCTTCTATTGTTCGTAATTCTGTTCTGTAAAGCTACATTTCGCCCGCCTCCGTGGCAATCACGTTGCGGGCACGATTCGTAATACCTCTCACCCGCGTTCGAAACACAGCGGTGACCGATTTGGCAGCAGACCATGTTGCGCTGATTTTAACGTGTTGGCATGGGAGCCGGTCGTTCCGAAAGCAATGGCAAACTACTGAACGTAAAACTTGCCAAGACAGTAAAATGCTGGTATTGATTGCAAAGTCCTGTAAGGGATATGCAACTCTAAAAAAAAAAAAAGCTGCATTGCTTCGAGTTATTTTATTTTGTTTACAGATAAGAAATAAAAACAGTAAGGTGCGCGTAACTCCTTGGGAAAGTGAGGGATACTAAACACTGGCACAACGTACATACACCGAGTCAGTGTTTAGTTCTTGTCACTTTTTCAGCAAGAATTTCACGTAACTTACTGTTTCCTATTGTTATATCCTGCTGCAGCCGGTACATCTTCTAACTCACCCTCAGTAGGCCTATATTTTGTTATCTCCCGCAGCCTTCTCTGTGTTCTTCCAATATTATTATTAATCTTGGACTATAATGTCCTTCTCTGTGTGGTTTTACTTCTCCCATTATTTTGTTCGCTTTGTTGGTTCCAGGCACAGGGTGTCAAATTATACTATTCTCGGGTTTTCTCAGTGTGTCCCATCCAGCGCCATCGTCTTTCCCTCAATTCTCGATTCACAGGAGTTTGTTTAGGTCTCTCTATGAGTTCAACATGTGTTATTGTGTCATACCGTTTTAGTCCCACTATTCTGCGCAGGCACCAAATAATTAATGTTTGTAGTTTGTAGTTTGTAATTCGTTTTGTTAACCCGGCCAACAAATGCCTGAAGAAGTCGGATGAGTCGGCCGAAATGTTCAAATATAGCAGCTCTGCTTTAAACAGGGAAAACGTAATAATAACGCCTAACACAATATTCCGGATGAACGCAGCAGAAGAAGAAGAATTCGTTTTGTAGTTCTCGGTGTTTCTAATTTATATAATAGACAATTTAAATTACTGTGTGAATATGTGTGCAATGACATCACTAACAAAAGAACACACACATCAACGGGTTGCCTAAAATCCAAAGATCGCAAAATCATAATAGAAAAAGATCAGATTTTACATGCGTGGTCAGATTATGTGAAAGACCTTTATGATGATACAAGAGGAGAACATGATCATCGGGATAATAATGAAGGACTATCAATTTTGAAGATGGAAGTTCAGAATGCTCTTAACAGTATGAAAACTGACAAGACCCCGGGTACAGACAACATCACAATAGAAATGATCAATTCCTTAGAAGAATATGGAATAGACCAAGTCACCAGACGGTGGAACGTAATATATGATACTGGAGATATGCCTCCTGAATTATGTAATTCTATATTTATTGCAATCACGAAGAAATCAGGAGACTTGGAATGCGACCAACATCGAACAATTAGTATAATGAGCCACATCACAAAGATTCTGATGAGAATTATCATGCAAAGAGTCAGGAAGAAAATACAACCCGAAACAGGAGAAGAACAATGTGGGTTTGTAGAAGGAAAGGGCACAGTAAATTCTGTGTATATGCTGAGAACAGTAATTGAACATTCTATAGAAGTAAACAAAGATCTATATCTTTGTTTTATTGACTACACAAAGGCGTTCGATAAAGTGAGACATGTCGACATGATAAGGATGCTTGAAGATCTACAAATTGATGGAAAAGACCTTAGACTTGTAAAAAACAAATATTGGAAACAACAAGCTGCCATCAGAATTGATAACAATGGTCAATATCAGCCTATTAAAAAGAGGTGTGAGACAGGGATGTGTAATGTCTCCAGATCTTTTTTCCCTGTACAGTGAAAATATTTTCAGAAATATAGAAGATATGGAAGGAATCAACATTGAGGGACGATATATCAATAACATTAGATATGCAGATGATACAGTCTTGGTTGCAGACAATGAACAGGACCTGCCAAATTTAGTAGATGCTGGTGTGCCACACAGTGAACAACTTATCAGTAGTAGGGGAGGAGGTATTTGATCCCTATTTGGGGTGCATCAACGCCCGAAGTCACGTTATATTTTACGATATAAAGTCTAGCACCGCAAGCGTGATGTCACAAAAGCCGACCTCATTTGACCTACTATTTAAAATTTCGGTACTTTACTTCCGGTTTGGGGTGTTTAAAAAGCTAAACTTTAAGAACTAAAACTACATTATAGATGAGATAATTTTTATTCCGGTTTATCCCTACAGTGTGTGTGCGGGGCGGGAAAGGCCGACATGGGGCTGGGGGGGGGGGGGGGGGCAGGGGTGTGTGGATTGTGGCTAGGCAGTTAAAGCCTTGACCCACATGGACATTATATAAAAACCTTAAGTAAAAATGTAAATATGGCTGCTATATGATCTGTAGAGGGTCGAATTGACTTGTACACTATCATCACATGGGTTACAGATCTTCAAATGAAATTCTTAAAAACGTAAAGATGGCCGATATTACTGGTTGTAGTGGGTGTGGCTTATTCGTTGCTAAGGAGTAGGTGAGTAGCTAGATAAGTGCTTCCGATTGTTAATAATGGGTTAACGACCGACTGGGGGAGTGGTCGTAAGATGGGTTTTCATTGGTAAAGAGGTGGACGGGTCGAGTCATGGAGTGGTAGTAAGGTGGAGTCGGGGTGGCAAAGTCGCTAGCAAGGTCGGCGTGGCTAAAGGGTGAAGACAGGGTGGCAAGTGGCTAGCGAGGCCAGCATGAAAGAACAGTAGAGATGGAGTAGAAAAGTGGCTAGCGAGGAGGTCAGCATGGCTGAAGGGTGAGACAGAGTGGCTAGCAAGGAGACCGGCATGGTGCTTCTAATCGTTTTTACAGGGTTAGGAGATTATGGGTTAAAGAACACCAAAATGAAAGCTGTCAAAATGTAAAGATGACCGGTGTTATAGGTTGTAGTGTGTATGGCTTAGTAAAATTCGTTAAGAGGTGGGTGAGAGGAGGAAGGCTAGATAAGTGCTTCTGATCATTGTTGAGGGGTAGGCGAGTGGCAGTGTGGCTAGATAAATACTCCGACAACAAGTTTAGAACTGAGGTTAAGTTTCACAGTAGTTGGCTGATCTGAGGATGACCTTCTGGGTGACTCATCGCTTGATGATGAACATGCTCGAAAGTGTTCAGACATGTTTTGGGAAAATCCATGGGTGACTCATCACTGGCTGACTATGGTATACATGTCCAGACATGTTTATGTGGAAGTGCTGTAAACACCCTGAAATCAAGCCATGGTAAGGCCACGGTATGATACAAACTCCTGTCTAGGCATGTTTTAATAAGAATATCTAGATGCTTTACAGTATAAAGTTAACCAGACTGAACTACCCACAAAATGCATTCACACATATCATGACACAGCAATATCTACATACACCATCCCATAATATTCAATTCCAGACACACTATAAAACTGTGATGATCAAACAAAGTCAGCAAGGCAAACCCAGGCTTGTCTTCTGTTCTAAAAATCACCCCAAAAAATTCATAATGGTAAAAGAAGTAAACATTAAAATGTGTATGAGTCTGTGTGTGGATATGTGCATGTGTGACTGATCACCATTTTCTATTGCATACTGGCCTAGGCATGATTGTAACACAATTCTAAAGAGTAACGTGTACTCAGAAGACCTGATACCGTGACCTCAGCGACCCTGAGGTAACCTGCAAAAAAAAAAAAAAAAACCACAAGCAACTATATCGCTTTGATAGGCTACGACCTTAGCACATGATTGTATCAAGGTCAGACATGTCTAGACAGTGCATAATATTCTGCCGACTCATGATTCTACGTCATCAGATATTGTGTATAAAACATCCAGCATTGGCCGTATAGAAGTACCTTTCTCTGACAACAGCAACCAAATCACCATGTGGCAAGTCACTAATGGTAAGTTGGACTTTGATAAATCTCTCACATTTTTGTTGTGTTTCTCCAAGTAGGCATATGGTTAACCTAACAATACTAATACTAGTACATGGGGCTTCTCATAAGTCTTTAGCCTGACCATGGAGTAGGCGGAGAAAATTGAAATTTGGTATATGTATAGCTTATTCAATTTGTAATGGACATATGAATTTCCCTCCTCAAAAGGTTTTCCCGATATGGTGCATGGCACAACACACCCTATTGACCAGATCTGCACATCTAACGGATTGTCAGAACAATTGAGAAATCAGACACAAGGACTGTGATACAATTCTTGATGTTACAGGGAAAACACATATGGAAATAAACAGGGAGATAGAGCCAATGTTTGAGGAAGTCTGTCCTTCGTATGCTTCTGGAAAAATTGGTGTTTGCAGTTTAAGTGTGGCCGTTCCCAAGTTGCTGATCTGCCAAGATCAGTACAACCATCCTCAGAGTGCAATGATGCAAATGCTACAAAAGTGAAGAAAATCATAGACCAGGATAGGAAATTGTGACAGTTGCAGAGATACTGGGTTCAGCAAAACTAAGAAGAGTACAGTTTTTAGAATTTTACACAACAGACTGAACATGATAAATGTGTGTGTGTTTGCTGGGTCCTGCTCCTGCTGATATGTGAACAAAAACAAACACAAGTTGATTGCTGTGGCCAGTTGCTCAACATGTGGCGGTCGAAAAACATGTTGACGCCCATGGTAACGGTAGATGAGACTTGGATTCACCTTTATGACCCAGAATCCAAAATTGCCAGCATGCAGTGGAAAACCGTGGGCTCTCCAACACATCAAGCCAAGGGCAAAAAAGTGATGCTGATTGTTCTTTTTCTTTTTTTGATGTCAAAGGTGTCATATTGAAAGATTACATGTTTCATGGCAATACAGTTAATGGGCAGTACTATGCAGATCTCCTTATCAAACTAAGAAAGGCTGTGACCACAAACCGGGGGATAGCGCATACACAAATTCTGACATTGCTTCAAGACAACACCCCCTCCCCATAAAGCACAGCTTGTGCTGCAAACTGCCAACGATTTGAATATTGAAATTATTCAACACCTACCATATTCTCCAGATTTGGCTCCATCAGACTTTTTTTCTTTCCCCAAATCTTTCCAAAAAAAAAAAAAAAAAAAAAAAAAAAAACAGCTGAAAGGAAATCGTTGTGAGTGACAAAGATGTCATACTGATTTGTGGTAACTGGTTTAGTTTGAAAAATAAATTGTTTTATTCTGAAGGTCTTTTCAAGGTCACACAGATATGCTTAAATTCAGGTGGTAGCTACATTAAGAATAAGCACTGTACCAAATTTAAATTTTCTCCGCCTACTCCTTCATGGTCATGCTAAAGACTTATGAGAAGCCCCTTGTATAATACAGGAGATATATGATGCTACATGCATATAACTGAAGAGGAATCAACAAGATATTTTATATAATATCATGGTAGACTGGGTCAACCTGGAATAGAGCTGGCATATGATCTTTTGAACACAGCAATATAATGGTACTGTAATACATATTTGTAATAGTGTGTATTCGTAGGGGAAGGTGAAAGTTTCTTACATTTCTCTTCATTGTTTCCAAGTTAAATGTTTCATACAGACATTTAATTGTTTTAAAATTTTATTGTTGAAATTTAATTTTCGGTGACCATACTGGTCGATGACCATATTCATTGTCTTTAAAAAAAAAAAAAACGACTAGTAGGTTAGGTGACAACCGATTTATCTCCAGTAGGTTGCAAAATCTGACCAATCAGCAGAGATGAGCCCATAGCTTTTATACAAGTACAGCTGTAAATGGTTACATGCATTTTTGGAAACGATTTGACAAATAATGTGTTAAATCAGCAGAAACACCCTGTAAGGAAATGTCAATGAATTGCCAAGTTATATTTCTTGTGTGCACAGACTTGTTGACATGACAAGCGTGGTCTTGTTTATTGATGTTATTTCTGTTTATTAACCTGTCGGGCAATAGTATTAGCCCATCACAAGCAACGGTCGACTTGAAACAAGTTCACAGCGCGATGGTGAATATGGCATTTACTATTATTAGTTCCTAAATTCTACAAAGGCAAATAACTTGACATTGTTTAGTTTAGTAGGTCAAATAACCAAACAACACGATGTGCTGTTCAAGTCTTTGTTTCAGTTGGTGATGAATTCTTTGGTGACAATGTCATCAACTATGAGAGAATAATTATGCTGCTTACATTTGACATGCATATTTATAAGCATCTGGCTGATAATTCTTACAATGCAGATGTGAATGTCCAAGACATGGATAAGTGCTTCGCTAAATCTGTAGGCAAATATATGGCTGATAAACTCAGTCCTTGGATACTTCGACAACAAGGTGGTTGGCACAATTTCTATACTTTAACTGCAAACTAAAAAGTTGAATAAAAACAGGCTTAACTCCCAGTATTTTGTTATTCTTGTGACTGTGAGTACTCTTGAGTGGATATATATTACATATAGTAAACTCCCATAGGTAATTTGTGAGTGGCAGTCGACAAGTTGTAATAGCAAGTGGACAAATTGCGAGTCAGTGGGGAATTTGTAAAGTTAATTGGTCAGGTTGATTCGATAATTTGTGACAGCAAATGGGGAAGTTGCTAGGGCAATTCAACAAGTTGTGAGATCAATTTTCTTACTTTGCTATAAATTGTTCACATGTTGGATATTTTCCCCCTTTGGCTAACAAATTTTCCTACCTTTTGTAAGTTTGGCCGAGATATTATAAATGTGCTCGAAATATTTCTTTACTTGGCCAATATTTTCCCTATTTGACTAACAAATGTTTCTACTTTTTATAAGTTTGGCCAAGATATTTCTTTACTTGACCAATGTTTTTTTTTTTTTTTTTAAACAAATTTTGCTACTTTTTATAAGTTTGGATGATATGGTTTGCTTGAAATATTTCTTTACATGGCCAATATTTTTCATATTTGGCAAAAAAATGTCCTACTTTTTATAAGTTTGGCTGATATATTTATAAATTTGGTTGATATATTTCTTTACTTGGCCAATATTTTCTTATTTCGGTTGAGATATTTCTGAATCTGGCCAAAATTTTTCCCACTTTGGTTAGTTTTTCTTGTGTTTTGTTGACATATTTCGCTAATTTGTCATTAATCTGTAACATTCTCTCACAACATGACAACTATACACACACACATATATATATATACAAGAAAAAAGCATGTCATACGAAATGGATGATGCACTATGAGCTGGTATACATAGTATGACCTGGGAGACTGCAGCCAGAGACTGAAATTTGCGGTGAGCATCATTACGCAAGTGTGCAGACACATGTGAGGCACCAGGACTGCAAGAGATGTGAAGAAAAGGCAGGACAGAAACACCACTGCAGGAAATCCTCCTACAGAAACGACAAGCCTTCTTTGTCCACATTGTCTAAGAACATTTAGAACCAAATAGGCCTTATCAGCCATCTTAGAACTCACGGCTCCATACTTTCAAACCCACTGGATGAAATGAATGGTCATCACCATTCTTGATGGACAAACAGTATGATCACACCATTTTATTTTCACATAAAGTGCTATACACATTGTATGTTGTTTCTGGGTTTCTTCATACCATTTTCCGAGTAGGTTGGTTCTTTCGGCTGGTAGCCTGGTATCTGTCACTTGCCATGTAGTCATAAGACTGGTCTCCTGCTTGGTGGGCTGACCTCTGAGTATTGTAGACATAGGGGGCATCAACCATCAAAGTGTCGGTCATATCCAACAATTGGGTGTCAGGCACATCAAATATCTGGCTATTGGGCTCATCAGATATTTGGTTGCTGGGGTCATCACACATCTGACTGCACCTGAGTTGAAAACTGGAAGTATAGTATGCATCTACTTGGTGGCTTTGTTTAGTGCCCTGTTTGACATGAGCAGTGACATGACCGTTTTGGATACTGACTTGATTGCTTCAGTTAGTGCTGTGTTTGACTTGGTTGGCTTGGCTGAGTCGATCAAAGTCAGCTAGAATCAGACAATGCATAGCTATCATCCATTTATATTCTTGATGAGTGCCATCCCCATCTTGGTAGGAAACTTCAAGTCGGACTCGCAAAAGAATCGACAGATGTGTAACGTAGTCATTCCACTGTAGGATGAGACAAACACGGCCTTAACACCAGCACCCACTAGTTTAGTAGCCTCATAATTACGAGTCATGTAGACCCAGTTAGCAGGCACAGTTTGAGGTCTGTAGTCATCTTCAGAACACAATGAACAACTGTTACCAGCTTCAGGTTTATATACAAGTTTTTGAGCCACGCAAAAAACTGGTTTCAGCCAGTTCTTAGGTCAAGCATCTCAGATTACACTGACTCTGCTATACGTATGGAGCAACTAAGTAACATTTTACCCGTTTGTTGACCCGTTACATGTTTGATAAGGGTTGGAGAATGCGGGTCATGCTCGCCCCATGACCTTTCGGTGTGATGAAATAGATAGCATAGAGGTCACAGCGTTACTTGTGTTGTAATTACTGTGAGATAGTCTGAGAAGACTGGGTAACAACGATATACATATAATCTCCTTACACCCACTGTAGTTTTCTTCGTAATGAGGACTGTTCAGCTACTGAAGACATGTCTGTAAGTATATTACAACCATTTTGTTTTTAAGGTGTTTTAAGACTCGTCCATTAGTGTGGATTGACTTAAGGTGAAGGTTGTTATCAGTGATGGTGATTGCTCGACATCGGCTGGGGATAGCTCCAGAGTATCCTGTTGGTGATTATAGTCGGGGATGCATTCCTCAATTCTACTGAAGCGTAATATCATTATTTCCTCTTTGGTGAAGTTTAGTTGTAGTACATCACGCAATTAAACTGTTACTAGGTCCACGAAACTACCACCATTATCACAAGAATGAATGAATGGATTCTCAGTTTCTTGACTGAGTGGGACTTTAAAGACACACCATGCAATAGCTGTATGGTTCCACTCTTAGTATGATCCACAGTTTCCTAATTATTTTTTTCATTGGCATCTGTATCTGTAAAACATAGACAAGAAAAAGGTATTATAACAGAGTTATAGAAATACAAATTACGAATAATAGCTCTGTATCTGACTTGAATCCCCTAAGTTTAAAAAGACCTTAAATTACTATCGATAATGGGTATGTAGACACTTTCACCTTCCCCTATGAATACACACTACTACAAATATGTACTTGTTAAATTCATTGATAAACAAAAACTCAACCTAAACACAGAAACAATTTTTAAAACAAGTTGAACTGACTGGACCTAACATCAATGGAGGAATCATAAATAATCTTAGGGTTGCTGATGATACAGTGTAACTAGCAGAAAGCGAGCAAGAGTTACAAGACCCAGTGAACAAGTAAACATGCATAGTGCAGAATGTGGCTTAGATATTCACATCCCAAAAACAAAAACTATGATAATTAGCAGTGGAAAGGTCATCAATGAAAATCACAGTAAACGGGGAGATACCAGAAGAAGTAAAAAGTAATCCTATCTTGGACATATAATAACAGACGATGGCAGAAGTGAAATAGAAATCAGAAAGAGAATAGGAATGGCCAAACATGCTTTCAACAGCATGAAATCAGTATTAACATCTAGAGAGATTAACAGCGCATTAAAAATGAGAACTGTCAATTGCTACGTATATTCAATGCTACTGCCTGGCCAGGAAGCCTGGACATTGAACAAGCAACTAGAGGGTCGCATAGAGGCCCTGGACATGTGGATATACAGACAAATATGTCGTATTTCATGGAAACAAAAACAATCAAATGCATAGGGTCTAGAAAAACTGGGAATGAAGAGAGAGTTGATGAAAGAAATAAAAAGGCATGTGAAATATTTTGGCCACGTTAAAAGACATGATACTATTATAAAAATCATACTGGAGGGCAAGCAAGCAAGAGGTAGACAACAATACAAGTGAGAAGATAATATCAAGAGATGAACGAACATCAGCCTGAAAGAATGTACAGTCAGGGCGAGAGACAGACAGTGTTGGAGATCCATTGCAGCCAACCTTCATTGCGGAGATGACACCTGATTGATTGATAAACAAAGACTTAACTGGTTCGGCCATCTAGTGAGAATGAACCCAAAGTCGCCAGCAGCAAGAGCATACACCATGAAAATGGACGTGAATTGGGCTTGCTTCTTCTACTTTAAAAACAAAAATGCAATACCTAATCAAGCATACCGCGTTCAAGACAGCTGTTTTGGACCCGAACTTAAAGCGGAAGTGATATACCCCCAATGATCCATTGTATCTCCAAAAATGGCTGCTGTAAAGACCATTCATGCTTTCTACATCATTCATTCAAACATCACGTGACAATAGCAGACGCCACCTTAGGTTAAGCAGAAAGGGTTAGCCTAATAATCCCTGCACAGTGATTGGTTGAAATTATCATGATCTTTTAATTAAATTTAATTACTTTGTAAAAAGTAAGTAAATTTGAATTATAGAGCTTGATTGTTTAATATTGATATTTTTAGACGTATATTCAAATTCGCACCAATTTTTACATGTATTTGGAGAGGTTCATCGCTTAAATCGCATTAGAAGTCATTTTTTAAAAATGTCTGCGAGATTTTTAATGGAAAGATGGCGGCAGCCAGCGGCGAAAAAGTTTTAACGCTCAAACGTGCAATTTGAACTACTAAAATAAAAGAAAATGCAAGTTTAAAGATTATTAAGGATTTATTTGTATACTTGTACTATTTATTTATCATTTAACATGACAGAACATATTGAGAAGTCGAATTTCATATTCATCTGTAACTCGTTTGAGACAACTGCGCTTGGATCGGAAGTGGACAAAAATGGACACACCCCCCCCCCCCCACCCCCCTGAAATCACCTCAATTTTTTATACATATTTAAAAAAAATTACTCCACGTAAAATTGACATATAGGCAGCGTTGAGGTACCATTAGATTTGGTTTTTGAAGGGCCATCTATCTGTCTCATCATGTTCCTCTTGTACCTTGTGGTGTCGAGGTGAAGTATAAACAGTGGAAGAGTGCCCGCTTATGGACTTCATGTATCGATATTCCCATGGCCTCTGTTATTCCGTGTCCATCATTTACGTGGTCGGCCTCTTCCCCTGCTTCCCTCTGGTCTGTAAATCAATGCTTGTTGTGGTATACTGTTAGTTGGTAACCTACTTGCATGGCCAAACCATTTGACTTGCTGCCTTCTAATAAAATCTAGTGCAGCTATAACCCCCACTTTAGTCCTGATTTCTTCATTTCTGATCTTGTCTTTTCTTGATACACTGAGAATTCTTCTCAGGAATCTCATTTCTGATGTGATTTTTCTTTTCTCTTTTTCTGTCATTGTCCAGGCTTGGCATTGATAACATAGAGTTGTTAGGAAGAGTGTGTTGTAAAGTGCTTTCTTAGTAGTTATGCATGCATGTTTGTTCTTTAGTATTGGTGCCATTTGTCCAATGAGTTGGTTTGCCTTATT
Organism: Cepaea hortensis; assembly: GCA_963921405.1. Taxonomy (NCBI): domain Eukaryota; kingdom Metazoa; phylum Mollusca; class Gastropoda; order Stylommatophora; family Helicidae; genus Cepaea; species Cepaea hortensis. The sequence goes on from OY992879.1 coordinate 149,241,684, forward strand.
ACATCTATTTTCGATCTCGTCTTCTGATTTGCCATTTTATTATATTAGACTTCCTAGGTACTTGAAGCTCTTTACTTGTTTCAAGGGATGCTCGTTTAGGTGAATCGTTGTTGCTTTTTCTTCTTTAGTTATAGTCAATACCTCTGTTTTACTTGTGCTAATTTTCATGTTATGTTCCCTACCCATTTTGTTTAGACCAGTGGTTCTCAACCTTTTTTGGCCCATTCCCCCCTTCACCATATTTTCAGAACGCCATTCCCCCCCCCCCTTCCTATCAAAAATTTGGCCCGTTCCCCCCTTCACCGTATTTTCAGAACGTCATTCCCCCCCCCCACCCTTTTCATATTTCCTATCTAAAAATCCCCTCACCCCTACACAGTATACGTAAAAGTGGAAGGCAAATGTAATAGCATATACTAAAACAAGTCTAGACATCCACATAAAACATGATTTGTGGGTCTACTTACTTTATAAAATGAATTTTAGAAGGACGAGACATACATAACTGTAAAGTATGAAGGGAAAAACTATGTCAAGTAATCGGTTCTTGTATTAACACGATCTTGAAATGGTCTTCATTCCCCCCCCCCCCTGGAAACCCTGAAATTCCCCCCTGGGGGGGGGGGGGGAATTCCCCACCGGTTGAGAACCACTGGTTTAGACTATTCATGTGGTTTTGTAATGTAGCTTCTGATTTTGCTATTAGTGCTTGGTCGTCCGCAAACATAAGTTCTCTAATGGTTAGATTTGCAGATGGTTCTTCTTCTGTGTTCTCGTCATGCGGTGTTCTTGTGGTTGTTGTTTGGCTGGTTTCTTTACATATGTTGTCTATATATGTCATAAACAAGAGAGGGGACAGGACACAACCTTGTCGTACTCCGGATCTTATGGTGAAGGGTTCTGAGTGTCCTCCAGTTGCTCTCACTATTGTTGTATAAGCTTCTACATAGGTTTGTTAGATATGTACTCACTCCATCTATCTGTCGTGGTTGCAATTGTAAATACTCAATTTTACAATCATGATTTAACCAGCTACTACCTGTGGTGGTTGCAATTGTAAACCAATCAATCAATCATGTGCCATGCCGGAAAGCGTGGGCGGTCATGACTCGCCATTTCACTCAATCACCAGTCGTGGATCAGCTCAGTGTTCCTGTCTCGTCCATGCCATGTGGCCAAGCCATCCAGGTATTTTCCTCTAGGTCTTCCTCTTGGTCTGTTCCCTTCGATCTTGCCAGTTATCACTAAGTTCTCCAATCCATTTCTTCTCATAACATGTCCAAAATATTTTGACTGTCTACGTCTAATTTTTCTAATCAATTTACGAGTTTCATTTGTCTCCTGTAGTACTTGCTCATTGGTTTTTCTGTCTGTCCATGGTATTCTTTGCATTTTCCTGAGAAACCACATTTCTGCAGCCATCAGATGTTTTTCAGATTGACTGCACATTATCCAAGTTTCACATCCTTACAAAAGAACAGGCTCTATGTATCCCCTCAACATTCTTTTTCTCGTTTCAATTGACATATTTTTATTGGTCAGAATGTTTTTCATCTTGCTAAAGGCTACTTTCGCCATGGCGATTCTTGTTCTAATCTCTTCAAGGCATTTCCCATCAGATGTTATGACTGTTCCAAGATAATTGTATTGATTCATTTGTTGAAGAATATTCCCATTTACTTGTATATTACATTGTGGTACTACTTCGTTCTTCTTAGTGACGACCATAACCTGTGTCTTTTTATAATTCAATTCTAACCCCAGTTGTTCACTGTGGGCAACAACCGCATCTACTAATTGTTGCAGATCTTGCGCATTGTCTGCAATCGATGCTGTATCATCTGCATATCTAATGTTATTGATGTTTCGTCCTCCAATGCTGATTCCATTTATCTTTAGGCGAATCATAATAATGTAAATAATTGTAAAATCGACTAAAATAGTTAATCTTCACTTCATGAGTACCCGTCGTTCGAAACCAATGGCAAACTATTGAACGTAAGCTTGCCAAGAAATCAGGAACAGACAAAAGACGCAGGGTTCACTGCGACGTCCTGTATAGAATATGCGGCACTCTTCCGAATTGCGGTCCCAAATAGTTCCGCAGCGAATACGTGATTTGGTATATCTTACAGAGCCTCAATGGGAAAAAAGTAGCTCTCGTCAACTTCAACGACCACTGACTGTCCCTGAGCATCAAATCCTCCCAACAGTGGATTGTTACGAAGCATCCAGTTGTAACACTCTACCCGAGCTGATGGTCTGCCTGGCATTATAATATTTCTTTACATCAAGTAGAAACAAGAGTAGTGAAAGCCTCTGTATCAGTATCGGTATCTCCGTATTTATTTATATGTAACTAAGGAAGTAGTCAAAACGGAAGTAATCACACAATGAGGTCCTGTAAGGGATTCTTATTCACTACATTCACTGCGGAACTATTTGGGACCGGAATTCGGAAGAGTGTCAAAATATTTACTAATAACTATGGGGCGGGCAAAATATGGCTCTTTTCTCTTAGATGTGACACGTCACATTTGGGCGAGAAAAAAGATGGCCGAACCAGCAAACAACCGGGGCGGGAAAAATGATATTGAATGTCGTAAAATGTAGATACATGTCGCAAGATACACACTGGAACATGGAGGCCAGTGGTGGTGGAGTTATTTCAAAATATGACAACGTATGTTTTTGTAGTGAAAAATATTAACTCTTTGTGAGATCTGGGGAAGGAGACGGTAGTCCTCTTAGTAACAATAGTAACATCATTTTCTAAATTGCTGTTTAATTCTCATTATGCAACCTGCATAGTTGAATTAGTTGGATATGAATCGATACAATACAGTTAATTCAGTTATTCAATTCAGTTAAAGAGTTCCAGGTTATCTAGGAACAGTGGTGATGCCTCGAAGAGATTAGAACAAAAATTGCCACGGCGAAGGTAGCCTTTTGCAGGATGGAAAACATACTGACCAATAAAAAGATGTCAATTGAAACGATAAAAAGAGTGTTGAGGTCATACATAGAACCTGTACTTTTGTATGGATGTGAAGCGTGAACAATGAGCAGCTGAGACAAGCTGAAAAACAGCTGATGGCTGTGGAAATGTGGTTTCTGAGGAAAATGCAAAGAATACCATGGACAGACAGAAAAACCAATGAACAAGTCCTTCAAGAAAAAAATGAAGATCATAAACTGATTAGAGATTAGACGTAGACAGTCACAATTTTTTGGGCATGTTAATTGTTATGAGAAGAAATGAATTGGAGAACTTGGTGATAACTGGCAAGATCGAAGGGAGGAGACCAAGAGGAAGACCGAGAAGTAAATACCTGGATGGCTTGGCCGCATGACATGGTCGAGACAGGAACACAGAGCTGATCCACGACTCTGGTGATCAAGTGAGATGGCAGAACATGACTGCCCACGCTTATCGGCATGGCACATGATGGATGGATAGTTGGATACCTCTTGAGAAAATAACAAAAAACATAACTTACTAACTACCCTTGTTTTCAAGTCTGTTGGTCAATTCTAAGACGAGATATTCATTAGTCAAGAGTGTTAATGCTACATTACCGTATTGCTAGAAGAATAAATGAATATATATTACTAGCAATTTTTGACAATATTTAAAAATTGGGTTTTTACTTTAGAAACCATCACAGCTGGACACGGCTTGACAAGACGAATCCAACGGTATCACTCATTTTAAAGAAAATTGTATGTAAATTCTAAGCGGAGTTATTATTATTTTTGTTTCGTGATCTACAACCAGGAAGTGCAAAAATAAGCAGTTCTGCTCGCGGCCCAGTAAAATGGGAGCTAGGAAATTCTGCCTTCTATTACTAGGGACTTCGTAACTAGGGAAGGACGCTGTTTTCAGAAAGTTCAAGGTCGTTGGGTTCACAGACGACTTCCTGTGACCTGGAGACAGCTGTATACGAAACTACCATGTCTTATTTCAAATTGGATAAATGCGAAACTGTTGCCCTAAAATCACGAATGTCAACTTTAACGAAAAGTCATATGGCTAATCTTTCATCCTGCATGGTTAGAAGAGGTTGAGATTTTCTGACTCTAAGCATAATTCTAATTATCTGCAAAAGGTAAGAGAATTTATAGTTTAGTTTGTTTATTATCAATATATCCTTTATTTAGCGTGCATTTTCGAATTTTCTGTCCAATTCTACATTTAGGTGTCAACTTTCAACGAGATTCATAGTGCTGATCGTGAGGGGGGAAAATTCTTGTGTGTTCATGCTTCAATTGCTTGGTACCGTTTTATCAGAAAATTCATGGTGGCGTAAATCACGGCATATTGGACTGGTGTGTGTTCTTATTAATAGAACACTGGGGAATTTTAATGATAAAATTAAACAGAATAACAGTTTACTTTTAAATGCTTTTAATAATTCATTTTGTTGCTTTAATTATTGTTCATCATGCAGTATGGTTTTAAATTTTTGAAATTCATTATTCATACACGTCCAGGTTCCGTGACTGGCATTTTCGACTGACTGACTGGTTTTCAGTTGCGTTTGTCTATTAATTATTGATTTATCCTTCCTTTATCATGCATTTATGAATTCTTTGTCCATTTTTACACATAACTATGGAGTTTCAACATATTTCGTTATACTAATGAGTGGAAATGATCGTTTTTGTGAGACCAAGCTGGTTACATATTTAAGATTGGCAAAAAAATTCACAATGGCGGCAGCCCTGCAAATCGGACCAGTGTTTGTTTATATTAAAAACCTTGGAGATTTAGATTTAGAATCAAAACATACAGTTAAATTAAATAGAGTAGCAATATACTATATTAATAAGTAATTTCTCTACAGTTAATGTTAATGTGATCTTGTTGCTGTAATTTTTCATCAAATTTGTTTGTCATAATTTCAAACCCGAACCCGTCCATAATCTGCAACTAACCAACTAAACTTAGTTGTAATCAATATGAATCTGCATATTCTGTTGTTACATATTGTAAGTTAATTGTAATTATTGAAATCTGCAACCAATTTAGCTTTTATTCTTGTCTTTCTGATTATTAATATTATTAATATTATCAACTATGTTGTCTCTTGGATGCATTTTTACCTGACAACCCAGAAGGTAGAATGGAAGATTATGTCTGAACCATCTCGTCAGCTCAAGTACTAAATGTGAATTTACTGTGAACATTCTGTAAATTTGCAACCATGTTTTACTAAATTTTAGCTATTATTTCATCATTATTTTAATTTCTCCTTAGATTTATCATGGCAAAACCAAAAAGGAATCTGGATGATCTGAGAGCACATCTGTCAGTGTTCGAAGCTGAATATCCCATACTGAAGGGCTTCCTCGCTCGGTTGTTGATGGTGGATGGTCGTACTGTAGCAGATGTGTGCAAAGAAGTGAGAACCATTGTGCAGACGAATGATCCCAGCGAGGATGTAGTTGAGGGAAGTGTTAAAACTTACTTGTATAAATTTAAGAAATTAATTTTACATAAAAAATTAAATTTAGTGTCAGAATGGCCATCACTTATTAGACTTTTCAGTGAACCATTTCGTATCCCATTCAAGAGTCTCACAGTTGCTCCTGCTTCTTCACAACCTGAACACACATCACCCCCAAAACACCCTGAACCCACACCTACACCAATACCACTACCTGAGACACTGATCATGGAAACAGACACTCCACAAACACCAATACAATCTTCTGCATCATTAATGTTGCCTTCTTTTCCAGTGTGCAGTGGCTTGCCATCACCTAGGAAACTGAAAAGAGATTGCCCAAACTGTGTATACAAGAAAAGGGCAATCATGACTATGAACGGTAAGATCAGACGTTTAAAGAAACAGGTAAGGGAACTTGAAAAAATTCCACGTAGAAAACAGCAACCGCAGTTTTCATTGAAAAGACTCAATGAGAAAATCAAAAGGAAGACGCAGTCAGCAGAGGCTTGGAAATCAAAATTTCTAGCTTTGAAGGAACAAAATTATGATGCAATGAGAAAACTGGTGCAGCTGGCCCTTTTGAGACAGCGAGTAGATGAACAAGAAATACTCCTGAATAACAGTCTGGAGAAAAACAAGACATTGCTGGTGGACAACAGACGTCTGGAGAACCAGATTGTCAAGGTTGTAGAAACAGGTAAACTACAGAAGATGGAGTATAAAGACTTAAATAAGACTGGTATCATGGAAAGAGAGCAGATGGAAAAGTTGCATGAAAAGGTGGTAAGCAAATACCAAAAAGATATTGGAAAAATCCATTCTTATTATGAAAATCAGGTTTCCATATTGGAAGAAAAGGTTGAAGACACAGAAAACAACAATGGTAGGAAAATAATCCAGACAAAGAAAAAAGAAAAGTATGATTTTATTTTCCGTCAGTGCGTTTACGACTTTTTACTACATAATGTTAGCGTTGGAAATGTATGCGACTTGTTTCGTAGCATAGGACTAACTCTTTTTGAGAGTACTTTTTCAGATCTTCCTTGTGTTAGCACGGTAGCACAGATGGCTGTTGAACTGGGCGTGCTGGCAGAGGTGCAGGTTGGTCAAGCACTGGATCAGTGCGTCAGTGCTACATTAGCCTGGGATGCCACAACCAAGGGCGGGATGCACATTAATGAAGTGCACGTCTCAGTGGCCAACCAAGATGGTACAGTACGTTCGTTAACTATGAATGTTAGTTATATTGCATGTGGAGCAACAGAGCAGATACATGAACATATTAACCAGGCTCTTGCAGATGTTTGTAAAACATACAGCTGTGCTTTTAACCTGGATGATGCAGAGGTCAGAGACAGAATTTTTAAAAAAATTTGCTGCACCATGTCTGACAGGGCAGCGGCCAATCACTGTGTACACACAAAACTAGAGAGGACGATGGGGATGGGGAAAATTGTTGAGTTAAAATGCAGCTTACACCCCATGGATGGACTGGCCAATGCTGCAAAAAAAGTTCTTCATCAGATGGATGTGGAGAAAGGAAGGTCCTCTTCAGATGGTCTACCACCCTTAGGATGCCGTGCTGTCGAACTGATCTATCAAATATCTAGACTGAGGTAATTCTTACAGAGCTTCTTTATCAACATAAATGTAAATCTCATATTATATTTTTTTAAATATTAGATTTTTGTAAAACTTGATTTACTTACCTTACAAACTTCAAGTATTTAATAAATAATGTATTTTTTAAAATTACTGAGGTAATTCTTACAGAGCTTCTCTATCAACATAAATGTAAATCTCATATTTAGAATTCTAAAAAACTTGATTTACTTACCTGACACAATGTACTTTTTAAAAATTACTGAGGTAATTCTTACAGAGCTTCTATCAACATAAATGTAAATCTCATATTAGATTATTTAAAAAAAAACTTGAGTTACTAGTGTTTAAATGTGTACAATGTTTGTTTGGCAGGTATAAAGAAGGTTCAGGTGATCCAGCTGCATTTTGGAACTTTTTGAAGATGCACAACGTCCAGCCTAGCATCATTCTGCGGTATGTGGGCAATCGCCTCAATGTCATGTTCCACATGGCGGCCACCGTGCACAGTCTCCGCGACATTATTATGAAGTTTGTGAGATCCAGGCAGACCAGAGACTTGTGTAATAAAATCATGAATGGCTTGAGTGACCGCAGCATCCAGATTCAAGTGCAAGTGCTTGGATTGTTTTCCAAATATTTAACCGGGCCTTGGATGCAGTTCTTTTATGAACCAGACGGAGGACGAGGATATCAGCTTGGAGTGAGTATGGATTATGGAATGTCATATTTATTTGTATCATTCCTTTCATCCAGGCTGCAGAATGTCATATTTATTTGTATCATTCCTTTCATCCAGGCTGCAGAATGTCATATTTATTTGTATCATTCCTTTCATCCAGGCTGCAGAATGTCATATTTATTTGTATCATTCCTTTCATCCAGATTGCAGAATGTCATATTTATTTGTATCATTCCTTTCATCCAGGCTGCAGAATGTCATATTTATTTGTATCATTCCTTTCATCCAGATTGCAGAATGTCATATTTATTTGTATCATTCCTTTCATCCAGGCTGCAGAATGTCATATTTATTTGTATCATTCCTTTCATCCAGGCTGCAGAATGTCATATTTATTTGTATCATTCCTTTCATCCAGGCTGCAGAATGTCATATTTATTTGTATCATTCCTTTCATCCAGGCTGCAGAATGTCATATTTATTTGTATCATTCCTTTCATCCAGGCTGCAGAATGTCATATTTATTTGTATCATTCCTTTCATCCAGGCTGCAGAATGTCATATTTATTTGTATCATTCCTTTCATCCAGATTGCAGAATGTCATATTTATTTGTATCATTCCTTTCATCCAGGCTGCAGAATGTCATATTTATTTGTATCATTCCTTTCATCCAGGCTGCAGAATGTCATATTTATTTGTATCATTCCTTTCATCCAGGCTGCAGAATGTCATATTTATTTGTATCATTCCTTTCATCCAGATTGCAGAATGTCATATTTATTTGTATCATTCCTTTCATCCAGGCTGCAGAATGTCATATTTATTTGTATCATTCCTTTCATCCAGGCTGCAGAATTCCAACCATGCATTCGGAGGCTGAGAGGAATGCTTGCGACACCGGAGGACTTGATCACCACGACATCTGATGTATTTGGTAATACAATGCTGAACGAAACACCTGGAGAATTTGAACACCTGGAGACGGCCAATGACAATATGGATGAGTTCCTGGAAACAGTGAAAAGATTAGCAGCTGCTTTTATAGAAACACTTACTAGGCAATTAGGTGACGGTAGTGATGGGCAGTCTAGTAATGAATCATTTGAGATTACAGCGACTACAGCTTCAGCTCCGATGCATAACATGCATGCAGAGCGGACTCTAGGTATGACGGATGCTTTAATACGGAGAGCTCCGCACGCCAAAATTGGCTTCATCGATGCTAAGGTGAAGGCTAGGCAAAATAAAACTCTGCAGTGGCTGAGGTTACATCCAGCAGATGAGCAAGAGAAACTAGTTGATTTTGCAATTCGGCAAGGACCTAACGTTACGAAGAAAAATAAAGAGAGACAGAAAGCTGTTGAAAAGACTATATTTCAAAGATTTGATGAACAAATCAGAGCAGATTGCGAAAAAAAGCTGAAGTCTGTAGTTGATAGGGTGGGATTAAATCCATCATTACTTGATTTAGACATGTTTAGCAATTTAGATTTAAAGTCCAGAAAGAAACTGAAAAAATTTATTGTTGATGACCATGCTTTGTCTAATCTGTTGTTACGTCATGAGTGGCAGGAGGATGGCAAGGATGTTGTGTACCATGAGATGGTGATGGACGTGGACACCCGTGTAAGGAAAGATAAGTTAAACAAAGGAATTGACCTGTTTCACTGGAAGGAGGATGACGACCCAACAGTTGCCGTCACCTGGCGAATTACTTTGAAGCATTTCTTAGTAGATTTCGCCAATGGTTATTTATCGTTTCTCTAGCTTTATTATTGGGCATCTTGTTTTCTTTGATATATTATTATTTGACGTGATAAGTCAGTAGTTTTTATTTAGCATTTAGATTGGTAATTTTTTTAGATTGTAAGCGCTGCTAAACTGTCACTTGTTTCAGAGGTAAGAAACAATTTGTAAGTACTTATTTTATTTGTAATTCCTGTTATATAATGTATACAATTCATCTCTATGTATAATTCATCTTTTGCTTTATTTTTCCAGGTTGAAACTTTTTGTCTCGGATCAGTCACCAAAAGAGGTAGTATTTCCCTAATTAAGGACATTTTTTTTCGGTGAGTTGAGATTTATCTTTATAGTTTTAAAATCTATTTGTTATAATGTACAACTTTTTAAAAATAAATATACAGTATCTTTAATTGCTTCTTTTCTCGTCAGATTTAAATTTAATAATTAATAATTTATAACTTCTTCATGTTATCTATCTTTATAATTTTAAGATCAATTTATTATAATGTAAAACATTTTAAAAATAAATATACCTTTAATTTTCTATTGCACATTGAACAATTCAGTCCATAAATGCTCGGTTTATTATTCTTCTTTGGCTTTCTGCATAGTGTTCTTATTTGCCAAATGTCTTTTAATTTGCTGTTCACGCATCCTGCCCATGGTTGTAGATTCAGTTATTACTTGTCTCTGTCTCGAACTACGTTATTGCTTTACTGTCTGCCAGGACATTCATAGTTAGGTTACTTGTGTGCACTTCCTGTATAGTTGGGTGCAAACTGAAAAAGACGTACAGAAATCTGAAATGCACAAATAATGATAATGTATAATAAATTCTTCATGTTATTTTACAGCATTTTATTAATCTTTTTTTTTTTCACTTTCTTTTCAGGTTCTTTTCAGGATTGTCATTTTCATTCAACTGATGTCACCTGTTGATTCCAGAAACTCTACCACATTATGCATATGTATTATATATGTTATATAGTATTAATAAAGATTACTAACTGAAAAGAAAACTCTTTTAGTTTAGTACATTTTCGTCTGTTGACACTTATGCAAATTTAGTAATTTTATTTTAAACGAACCTCATAACAACTATTCATCACTGCAGTAATTATCGGTGGCCATTTTTAATTGCTAATTAGGTCACCACACATCATACTGACACAGCAAAGAGACCATAAGGTCTGTAGCATTATTCCGCACAATACCAAATTCATCTTGTAATTTTTAAAGCTAAAATTTAGAAAACGTAGGCTAATTTGTGAAATAGTAATTAATTAGCGGCCATTTTTAATTGCTAATTAGGTCACCACACATCATACTGACACAGCAAAGAGACCATAAGGTCTGTAGCATTATTCCGCACAATACCAAATTCATCTTGTAATTTTTAAAGCTAAAATTTAGAAAACGTAGGCTAATTTGTGAAATAGTAATTAATTAGCGGCCATTTTTAATTGCTAATTAGGTCACCACACATCATACTGACACAGCAAAGAGACCATAAGGTCTGTAGCATTATTCCGCACAATACCAAATTCATCTTGTAATTTTTAAAGCTAAAATTTAGAAAACGTAGGCTAATTTGTGAAATAGTAATTAATTAGCGGCCATTTTTAATTGCTAATTAGGTCACCACACATCATACTGACACAGCAAAGAGACCATAAGGTCTGTAGCATTATTCCGCACAATACCAAATTCATCTTGTAATTTTTAAAGCTAAAATTTAGAAAACGTAGGCTAATTTGTGAAACAGTAATTAATTAGCGGCCATTTTTAATTGCTAATTAGGTCACCACACATCATACTGACACAGCAAAGAGACCTTAAGGTCTGTAGCATTATTCCGCACAATACCAAATTCATCTTGTAATTTTTAAAGCTAAAATTTAGAAAACGTAGGCTAATTTGTGAAATAGTAATTAATTAGCGGCCATTTTTAATTGCTAATTAGGTCACCACACATCATACTGACACAGCAAAGAGACCATAAGGTCTGTAGCATTATTCCGCACAATACCAAATTCATCTTGTAATTTTTAAAGCTAAAATTTAGAAAACGTTGGCTAATTTGTGAAATAGTAATTAATTAGCGGCCATTTTTAATTGCTAATTAGGTCACCACACATCATACTGACACAGCAAAGAGACCATAAGGTCTGTAGCATTATTCCGCACAATACCAAATTCATCTTGTAATTTTTAAAGCTAAAATTTAGAAAACGTTGGCTAATTTGTGAAATAGTAATTAATTAGCGGCCATTTTTAATTGCTAATTAGGTCACCACACATCATACTGACACAGCAAAGAGACCATAAGGTCTGTAGCATTATTCCGCACAATACCAAATTCATCTTGTAATTTTTAAAGCTAAAATTTAGAAAACGTAGGCTAATTTGTGAAATAGTAATTAATTAGCGGCCATTTTTAATTGCTAATTAGGTCACCACACATCATACTGACACAGCAAAGAGACCATAAGGTCTGTAGCATTATTCTGCATATTACCAAATTCATCTTGTAATTTTTAAAGCTAAAATTAAGAAAACGTACGCTAATTTGTGAAATAGTAATTAATTAGCAAAATAATTAGCGGCCATTTTTACTTCCTAATTAGGTCACCAGACATCATATCAAAAAATAAATAACATGACCAGTTGGGCCTTGCAACCCCGATCGCAGTGATGTATGGTTGCTAAGATGTTCGTTTATAAACAAAACAGATAGTCTAAAAAAACACCAAAATTTTGATAATCTGGGCAAGATTTTGACCAGGACGCAAAAAAATCCTTCAGTGAGCACTCTTTTGTGAAAATTTTAGTCCAAAGGTCACGACACTCAAATTTACATAACTCAGCTTAGAATTGAGACACACAACTCATTGAGGTATCGTTAGATTTGGTTTTTCAAGGCCTATCTATCTGTGGTTCTCCCAATAGTAAATGATCAATTTGAAAATCATGATCAGAAAGCCTACTATTACTGTTATTTTTAAATGAACCACATAATACTATATAACCGGGAAGGTTAACCCGGTCAACAAATGTCCGCAGAAGTCGGATGTGTTGGCCTAACGGCGCAAGAACGCAGCTCTACTGTAAACAGGCACAACGCAATCACGTCCTCAGAAAAAAACAACTCCAGATGAACGCAGAAGAAGAAGTACAATATAATATTGCGTCCAGGTTGGCGAGGCCTAACTTGATGTATTATCTATTTTTCGATAGGATGTGCTGTGACCTAATTAACAGTTTAAATGGCCGCTAATTGTTTTATTATTCAGTAAAAGTCTGTCACATTGCTAATGAACCTGGCAAGATGTATATTTTATTGTGCATTTTGGTAAAAGGAAAGTAAAGGTCACATTCCTTTTTCGATAGGATGTCGAGAGGATCGACTTCATTGCACCGGGTTTATCCCATATGGCTTGGTCTCTTTCCTCAGGGCAGGAGCGTCACTCAAAACACAAATTCCATAGCTCCAGCAACGACCCACAGGAGACTCCGAGAAATATGCACTCGACTTTTAAAACTTTTTGATAGAATGTGCTGTGATTTAATTAACAATTAAAAATAGCTGCCCATTTATATTAATTAAATGTCATGTAAAATGTTCGTCGTAAGTCAAAGAACAATTCATGAAAATGTACTCACATTGTCTTGAACTATCCACTGCATTATGACAGCTTTCTTTTGTTGATTAAATATGCAATAATGTAAGTAAATAAGTTTGTAACTGCTGCATAAAACAAGCAGTTACTATCGCTAATAATTGATTTCTACTTCTGCTCTATAATTACACTATTCTGTAACTAAAAGTAAGCAATTAATAATCAAATACTAACTTTAAAAAAACCATAACTTGTTTAACAGTATTTTATTAAAATTTAAATAATTATGCACTGCTGCGCTGCTAAGAAAAAAAGTACTCCTCACACTACTTAGATGGGTCTGAAAACTGGCTTTCAAAATTATTTTCAGTCATGTCAAATGCTGAAAAATTATACAAGTACACAGATCTATTGCACATGAAATTTGTATTCTGTTTAATTTAAGTAGTTAAATTGCCAGTTTTAATTATAAATCAATACAGGTCCACTATAGTAATTAGTATAGTCTGGGCGCCGCCATTTTGAGTTATGATTGCGCTATTTCTTTTTCATGACCGTGCTGAATATTTTCTCCCGAACACAGTTAAAGGAGGTTAATGTTGAAACTCTTCAAGTATATGTACAATTGAACGCAGAATTCAAAAATGCATTAAACAGTAACCAGAGAAAAACAGAAACAGGAGTTAAAAACATTATTAGCTTACCGTACAGCAAAAAACGTAAATAACTTCAAAAGGATAAAGTTCTCAATGACCTCGCTTGCAGCCTAGCAGACGGACTACTTCTGCAATTATTAGAGTGGTTTCCCATGACGTATGCCACGTTGTTTTCGATTACATGCGGTCAGAAACAAGCATGTGTACAAACTGGAAGTCACTGGATGGTCGATTAAAATTTTCCACGAAAAACCCTTCCACCGGACCCCCATCCCCAATACCACAAAGGCCGACAACTGACATTTCTAATATTACTAATATTTTTCATGCTGTACACAATAACTCTAGAACCAATGTACTATTATAGTATATGAATATGTATTGCTAGGCTAGTAGAACTATCATACTATATAAGTAATGTTAGAATAACAGTGTTGGTGCTGCTGTGTTGCTAAGACAAAGAGAATATTAGTACAATACTATTGTCAATAGTGTTGATGCTGTATTGCTAGAAGAACTATAGAACTTAAATAGTGTTGATGCTAGGAGAACTATAGTGTTAATGCTCTATTTGCTAGAACTATAGTGTTAATGCAGTATTTCTAGGAGAACTAGCTATATAATATAATAGTGTTGACCCCCCCCCCCCCCCCCCCCCCCCCCCTTTCCGGGCAACAGCTGTGAGAGGCTGGCTAAACCAGGTGTGGGTAGCCGATTTGGTGACAAACCAAGCGGTGAATTAGGGTATGCCTCCTCAGCATGTGAAGACAGGATTCGGCAGACTGCGTGGATGAAATCGCTGATGATTCAATGGGCAAGATGGCGTTTACCTGCAAAGCATTGTGGAACATAATGAGCACGGTAAGGCACGTAGAGCACCCTGGTCATCCACTGCACCTGTATTTGTCTCCAGTCATCTTGACTTGTCTTGCCACTGGACTCAGATGGACTCAGGCGAGAAAGTGAGGTTGACGAATTCTGCAACTCATCCTCACTTTAATCCAATTCATCGCGCAAGTCATTCTTCATCCTGGCCATCTTAGAACACATGGCTCCATACTTTCAACCCCACTGGATGAAATGAATGGTCATCATCATTCTTGATGGACAAACAACATAAAAAAAAACAACATAGTGTTGATGCTGTATCTCTAGGCGAACTATAGTTTTGATGCTTTATTGCCTGTATAACTATAGTGTTGATGGTGTATTGTTAGGAGATCTATAGTGTTGATGCTGTATTGCTAGGAGAACTATATTGTTGATGCTGTATTGCTAGGAGAACTATATTGTTGATGCTGTATTAATGATAGGAAAACTATCATGCTATAGTGTTGACACTGTATTGCTAGGAGAATTATAATATTGTTGATGCTATATTGCTAGGAGAACTATAGTGTTGATGCTGTATTGCTAGGAGAACTATCATACTATAGTGTTGATGCTGTATTTCTAGAAGTGTACTATGAAGTTGATGCTATATTGCTAGGAGAACTATCGTACTATAGTGTTGATGCTGTATTCAGAAGAAAACTACCATACAATAGTGTTCATACTGTATTTCTAGAACTATCATACTATAGTGTTGATGCTGTATTGCTAGAACTATCATATTATAGTATTGATGCTGTATTGCTAGGAGAACTATTGTACTATAGTGTTGATGCCCTATTTCTAGAACTATTGTACTATAGTGTTGATGTTGTGTTGCTAAGAGAACTATCATACTATAGTAATGATGCTGTATTTCTAGGAGAACTATATTATAGTGTTGATGCTGTATTTCTAAAACTATTGTACTATAGTGTTGATACTGTGTTGCTAGGAGAACTATCATACTATAGTGTTGATGTTGTAAGCTAGGAGAACAATCATACTATAGTGTTGAGACTGTATTTCTAGAACTAGCATACTATAGTGTTGATGCTGTATTTCTAAAACTATTGTACTATAGTGTTGATGCTGTATTTCTAAAACTATTGTACTATAGTGTTGATGCTGTATTGCTAGGAGAACTATCATACTATAGTAGTGATGCTGTGTTGCTAGGAGATCTATCATACTATACTGTTGATGCTGTATTGCTAGGAGAACTATCATATTATAGTGTTGATGCTGTATTTCTAGAACTATCACACTATAGTGTTGATGCTGTATTGCTAGGAGAACTATCATGCTTTAGTGTTGATGCTGTATTGCTAGGAGAACATCATATTATAGTGTTGATGCTGTATTGCTAGAACTATCATACTATAGTGTTGATGCTGTATTGCTAGGAGAACTATCATACTATAGTGTTGATGCTGTATTGCTAGGGGAACTATCATACTATACTGTTGATGCTGTATTGCTAGGAGAACTATCACACTATAGTGTTGATGCTGTATTTCTAGAACTATCACACTATAGTGTTGATGCTGTATTGCTAGAACTATCATACTATAGTGTTGATGTTGTATTGCTAGGACTATCATACTATAGTGTTGATGCTGTATTGCTAGGACTATCATACTATACTGTTGATGCTGTATTGCTAGGAGAACTATCACACTATAGTGTTGATACTGTATTTCTAGAACTATCACACTATAGTGTTGATGCTGTATTGCTAGAACTATCATACTATAGTGTTGATGCTGTATTGCTAGGAGAACTATCACACTATAGTGTTGATGCTGTATTGCTAGGAGAACTATCATACTATAGTGTTGATGCTGTATTGCTAGGACTATCACACTATAGTGTTGATGCTGTATTGCTAGGAGAACTATCATACTATAGTGTTGATGTTGTATTGCTAGGACTATCATACTATAGTGTTGATGCTGTATTGCTAGGACTATCATACTATACTGTTGATGCTGTATTGCTAGGAGAACTATCACACTATAGTGTTGATACTGTATTGCTAGAACTATCATACTATAGTGTTGATGCTGTATTTCCAGAACTATTGTACTATAGTGTTGATGCTGTATTTCTAGAACTATCCATACTGTAGTGTTGATACTGTATTCGGAAGAGAACTATCAGACTATTAGTGGGTAGCCATGGCTGAGAGGTGACTGTTTCTGCCTCAGTCTCATTAGGTAAAAGATCCATCCCTAGAATAGGGCTTAAAATTTGTCCAAGAACAGTATATATCTAATGCTATTACACAACCTCCTGATCACTTGGGCAGTGAGATCTTATACCTATCCTTCTCAGATAGGGGTGAAAAATAGGAGGTGCCATGTCCAAGTTGCACACGTTAAGAATCCCACAGCAGTTGGAAAATATAAAGAGTAAGCATTAAGGCTTCAGCCCTGGTAAAATTGTTATGATGTAAAACCTACTCATGGGTTGACCGAGCCCGTTAGCTTGGATGGAATCTGTCTAGAAGAAGAAAACCTGGCACAAATACATGCCAAAGTCAGACACACATAAATAGACACCTTTCCCTCGGAAAAGAAACGAGAAAGAAGTATTCTGAATAAACTGTTGGATACAGACAGTCAGTAGTACTTTTAAGCTGTTAATTAAACTTTAGTCTTTTAAAAACTATTATTAATGTAATATAGGGATTAAACCGCAAATTGATTAGAGAAATTAGATGTAGACAGTCAAAATTTTTTGGACATGTTATGAGAAGAAATGGATTGGAGAACTTAGTGAGAACTGGCAAGACTGAAGGGAACAGATCAAGAGGAAGACCGAGAGGAAAATACCTGGAGGCTTGGCCACATGGCATGGACGAGACAGGAACACTGAGCTGATCCACAACTCTGGTGATCAAGTGAAATGGCGAGTCATGACCGCCCACGCTTTCCGGCATGGCACATGATTGATTGATTGAATATAGGGATTAGGAGTGGGGTTTTAATTACATCTAACAAGATATGATTCTTTTTTTCTTTAAAGGAAAGAATCCTAATCTTATGATAATAATTTTTATGATGATTCTTATCAGTATCAGATGATATATTTACTAGTACAGCCCGCACTTTGCCCTAATATCTAAAATATTGCATCCCAGGAAGTTAACATGAACTAAATGATTGATTAAAGAGGCAGTTGATGAATCGCTGATGTCATGCTCTGGGTATAAATATGAGTTAACATGAACTAAATGATTGATTAAAGAGGCAGTTGATGAATCGCTGATGTCATGCTCTGGGTATAAATATGAGTTAACATGAACTAAATGATTGATTAAAGAGGCAGTTGATGAATCGCTGATGTCATGCTCTGGGTATAAATATGAGTATAATGAGCGCACAAACAGCTGATCAGTCAAATACAACAGAGCACATGGATATGGAAAAAGCCAATGATGACAGATCTCGACTGGACACAACAGTTACAAAGTCAAAGTGAGTACGGAATGATATTTATTATTTTTAATTAATTAAGTTGCATGTCCTTCACTGGATGTTGCAGTCAACCCCAGCATTTTCGCTGTTCGTGATTCCTGGGCACATTTTACTTTCAGTAGTTTGCCATTGCTTTCTGAACGACCGGCTCCGATACCTTTTTCAAAAAAACCAGCACTGCTGTGTTTTGAACCCGGGTATACAAGCTCACAAACCGCATTCGCAAACCCTTAGCCACAGAGACATTATTATTTTTACAGATGTGTATTTGTCTTAGTGTGTGTATAATTATTTTATATTTTCTTTTTTGTACTAAATAATAGTTTGAAGTGGGTTGAGATAGGGTCAGGCTGTACAACTACAGTGAATAAATCAACACATGAGATGGGTTGAACTGTGATATGGCTGCTAAGTTAAACTACAAGGAATTTATCAAAACATGAAATGAGTTACACTATGGTCTGGCTAAATAAAATAACTACAGTGAATAAATCAACAAATGAAATGGGTTGAACCATGGTAAGGTTGTAAAATTAAAACAGTGAATAAATCAACACATCAGTTGGGTTCAACCAGAGGTAGAAAAACACTAAACATTTCAGGAGCCAGCCCCTTTTTCTCAGGGGCCGGCATATTTATTTTTGCATATAGTCTAAGAAAATGATTCAAAATTCAGGTGTCAGGTGGACATTTTCAGGCGGCTGGATTTTTCTACCCCTGTGATCAGGCTGTAAGGCTATAATGAATAAAGTAGTCTACTTAATGCAAAGGAATGTCTTCTGTGTTATACTTATACAGATCTTGATGTTCTTTTTTTTTTTTTTTTTTTTTCACACAATTTAGATTACCTGGCAAACGAACTGGCTACTTGGACTGGCATGAATACTTTATGGCCGTAGCTTTCCTTAGCGCACAAAGAAGCAAGGATCCAAGAACACAGGTGACTATTGTAGACTATAAGTAATTGAATTAACCCATACAGTTTGTAATGTCTTGTAAAAGATGATTAGCTTACTTAAAATTTTACAAAACTCAAGTCTTAGACGATTGTCAGTTTAACTCTTTATGGCCCCAACAGTAGGTGCTGTGAAATAATAGTTTGGGTTAAAATATGCAGAGAAACAAATACCTACAGGAGAACCACTCTATAAAGTAAATGGCATGGCCAATTTAATGTGGATGTAAAATAAAAACAAAAATCTACCCGTTACAGAAATAATAGGAACAAACTGGATTGTACAATTTTTGTCCCCTCGCGATGATCGTTTTGAACTCAAGCATATGCCTTGTGCTACTTCTAGTGTACTAGATTGATTTTTGCATGTGGATTAGCTTTCCCCATTATCATTGTCCCTCGCCTCAGGCGAATACACTACGTCCCCAAGTCAAGGATGACAAGTCAAAATTTTAGTCCAACTGACCCTTTGTCGAGGTTGAACCCAACCAACCCTCCTAGTCGCCCCGTATGTCATGCATAATAGGTTATAGTGTTACTATTCTTAATGGCCCCCGGTTAGACACAGGCACTGCCTCAAATTCCACCTAACAATCATGAGCCTTGTCCATGTATTTCCTGGGCCCTTTTTTCTTGTATTCATCATCATCATGTGCCATCCTGATAAGCGTGATCGGTCATGTTTCGGCATCTCACTCGATCACCTGAGTTGTGGATCAGCTCAGTGTTCTTGTTTCAACCGTGCCACATAGCCAAGCCATCCAGGTATTTACTTCTCTACCTTCCCCTTGTTCTATTCCCCTCGATCTTGCCAGTTGTCACCATGTTCTCCAATTTATTTCTTCTCATAACGTGACCAAAAAATTGTGACTGTACGTCTAATTTCTCTAATCAGTTTATGATTTTCATTTGTTTCTTGTAGGACTTGGTCATTGGTTTTCCTGTCTGTCCATGGTTTTCTTTGTATTTTTCTCAGAAACCACATTTTCACAGCCATCAGATGTATTTCAGCCTGTTTGCTTATTGTCCACGCTTCACATCCATACAAATGCATAGGTCCTATGTAGCACTTCAAAACTCTTTTTCTCGTTGCAAATGATATCTTTTTATTGGTCAGTATAAAGGCTACCTTCGCCATGACGATTCTTATTCTAATCTCTTCAAGCCATCTCTCATCAGATGTTATTACTGTTCCGAGATAATTGTACCGATTCACTTGTTTAAGAATATTCCCATTTACTTGTATATTACATTATGGTATTTAATTCTTTCTTGTGATGACCATAATCTGTGTCTTCTTACAATTGAATTCTAACCTAGTTGTTCACTATGTGCAACAACCGCATCTACTAATTGTTGCAGATCCTGCCCATTGTCTGCAATCAATACTGTGTCATCTGCATATCTAATGCTATTGATGTTTCGTCCTCCAATGATAATTCCTTTAACATCTTCAACATTTCTGAAAATATTTCAAAACATGATTTTCTTAACATCTGTACAGAATGCAGTTAACCATTGTTTTCCTTCTTAGCAGTGACCATACTGGGCAATTACCATAGCCATTGTCTCCCCAAAAAATAGATCCTCTGCCTACCGTCGTGAAGTTGGAGACCATAACCTACAACTATCTGTTGGCTGCTCTTTAACTTCATCCACCACCTTCATCTGTGGCTTCATGTAACCCTGGTCGGAGGGCTAAATGGGTACTCCACCTTGCCCGAGGGTAGCGGAGGGAAGGAGGCACCTTACTTCTCCTTTAATAGGGAATACCCCTACCCGCCATCCAAGGTACAGTAACGACATGGTTAGTAATCTAAAAATGAATAGACTTAATTTTGTCTTGTAAAATTTCTTTGTTAGGTTGGTGCCTGCATTGTTAACAATGAGAAGAAAATAGTTGGCATTGGGTACAACGGCATGCCCATTGGATGCAGCGATGATCATATGCCATGGAACCGGACAGAGAATAAAAGCAAGGAGAAATGGTTGGAAAGCAAAACACCTTATGGTAATAAATTTATTAATAAGGTTTACTTTTATGTCTGAAGTATGTAAGAAGGTATGTTTTTATTTTAAATTTAGGAACTTCATTTCAACTGAAGCTTTGGAATTTTCAACAAATTATTGGTGTGGTTAAAATAAAGGTTACTTATTTGTGCTATCCTTTCTCCATTTTGCCTTTAATAAAGCATATTTGTTAGATTAATAAACAGAGTAAGAATTAATGGTGTTAAAAATTAGATATATAGAAACAGGGAGTGCATATCGTCAAAATAATAATTAATGAAGTCATTAACAAGGTGAAAAAATTTATCAAAACAAGGAAAAGGTTTGATAGATGAAATAATTTGGGTGCTTAAAAAGACAAGATATTCTATGGGGAAAGGTTAGTTGCATATCCTTTACAGAATGTCACAGTCAACCCAAACATTGTTTTGGCTATTTTTGATCTCTTGATAAGTTTATGTTCAGTAGTTTGCCATTGCTTTCTGAACGACCAGCACCCATACCATTTTATAAAATACCCAATGCAAGGCATTCTGCTGCCAAATCACCTGCAGCTGTGTTTCGAATGCGGTTATTAAGATTATGAACTGTGTCTGTAACTCCTTCAGATTGGTGGAGAAAGGCGAAAAGGCTATGGGAAAAGGTGAAAGCCAAAATATGGGCATGTGAAAAATTAGGGTTTGAAATGGGAAAAATAAGTTTGACTATCTGTTTAGCCAGAGATAGAATATTCCGGAGATCCATTGCAGCTGGTGCCTGTGGGTACCAAGGGCCAAAGGTAATTAAAGAATAATAAATCTACCATGCATGTCATAAGAGGCAGCTAAGGAGGGTTGGCATGAGATTAGCCACCTCATCCCATGGAGAAATTTATTTGAAAAACCAACCAATCATAATGAAGTTTATAAAGGACTTGGCTTGAGTTGGGTGAGAGCCTGTACTGCATTGGGAGATAAAAACACGAGGAGAAGAAGAATGCAGAAGGTCCCATAGCAAGAAACTGCTGTAGCTGTGTGAAAGGTTTAAGACCATCACTTGTAGGCCTGAGTGCACGGAGGATTAGGTGGTCAGTCTTTCCCTTCTGTAGGGCTCTTAACTGATTAAGTGCCATGGGATGATTAATCGTCTTAAGCAACTTCCTCTATCTGCCAGGGGCTTATATACAGTAGTTTTTCTTATGCAACCATCTTTAATTTGGTACATAATACATGTCTTTTACCAGACTAACAACTTTTACATCCTGTGACTCACCCCTTCTTCCCATTTTCCACCATCCATTTTTGTTTGCTCCAAACCTCTTTTAGTTTGGCATTGAATCTGTTAAAACTAATTTTATAGCTTTTGGCTTGTGTTATTAAAAAAAAAAAAACATATTTATTAAACTGACAGCATTGTGTCCTCCATACAGAAAAAATTTACTCTTACCTGCTGTATATTCATTTTGTGTACAGAACTCACATCATTATCATCCAGGCAAACACAACAAACTCGGTCTTCTCAAATAACTGTATGACATGAACTGTTGTTTCTGTTTGTTTTCAGTCTGCCACGCTGAACTAAATGCAGTCCTGAATAAAAACCAGGCCGACATTAAAGGCTGTGTTATTTACGTGGCACTCTTCCCCTGCAACATGTGTGCCCAGATTATCATCCAGTCACGAATTTCTGAAGTTATTTATTACTCCGACAAGTACCACGACCGACCAGAATTTATGGCATCTCGGCGAATGTTTCACATGGCTAAAGTGAAATACTGGTTTGTGTGCACACTTTTATTTTTAACTTTGACACTGATTGGCCAGGTTGGCATTTATACTGAGGTGGAATCATAGAGATAATTAGGTAGCCATGTAGACAAAGATGGAGGACAGATAGTGATGTTAACATAAAAATACCAAATTGAAGAGGAGCTTTCATAACACTGGGAACTGTGGAAGACAAAAGAAATAAAACTTAGCACCAAACTTAGAATATTTAACCATAATTTTAAATCAGTGTTACAGTGTGGATTAGAAACATGGAAAATGACAAACAATAATAAACTATTAAAAAACGACAAACATTCATTAACTAGTAACAAGACTGAAATTCATATAAGAGATAATATTGCAGATATTAGCAAATTTCAAGCACACGAAAGATGAAGAAGAGTTAATGGTCCCTGTGCAGAATAGAAGAGCTAAGTTGGTATGACAGATTACTAATGCGGAGCATAGGTAGAGAACTAGACTAAACAGATACAAACATACTTTTCTCTATTTCAAACCTTGCAAATGAAAAGGTCAGAGGTTGTTGGATAGGTATCACATTGAGAAAACCTGAGGACAGTATAGAAATAGGAAGTCCTTTGACTTAACTCATAGGGTTAATGGACTAGAGGGAGACATGAACATGCACAATGGAATTAAAAATAGGAGGGAAAGAAGAGAGCTGAAGGAAATAGCAAAAGATCAAACGGTTTGGTGTGAGTTGGCTGAGGATGTATTCTCCAGTGGCAGATGCAGTCTCGTAGCGTGCAAACTTGACACACCAGCACCTCTTCTGAACTTTTTACAATAATATTTAACTTCTAACAACAATTAGGCTTAAACATTCTTAGAGGAAAAACACCCATTAAGGTGACATAGTGATCTACACCGATGGGTCATTGGTGAAAAACAGATGTAGCTGGGGTTTCATTGCGAAGGCTAATGGACGATGCTTGAAAAAGGAGAGTCTGGCATTTCAGACTACGACCCCCAGCATGAGAATGAAGTGGAAGTAGTAACAACAACCTTCTGATGGTTGGACGACTGCTGCAACACACATTGTATTCATTACGGACTCACTGAGTATGTTTAGTGAGGTGAAGAAAGGAATGTTTCATGTAGAGTGACTTGCCTCGCTTCAGAGATCACAGATTGTGAGAATTGTATGGATTTTCTGCCCTGGTCATGCATGAGTGTGGGGGAATGAACAGGCTGATAGGCTGGCAGGGAATGCACCTTTCGGTGGTAGATTACCTATAGACAAGGGAGAGGTGGATGGGTACCTGTGGGACCAGGTAGAGAAAGTGGGGTGACAGACTGAGCACCCATATGTGGAGAGAATGATATGGCGGAGGATTGGCAGGGGTTCTGGGCAAATCTCAAAACAGAGGGAAGACCATGAGAACTTTCAATCAGATGGCAGTTGGAACGATTAGCAGTATGACTCTTGGCTGTTGAACGAGGGTATGGAGAGCATGTGTGAATCTTCTGAGTGCAGTGATGTTTCTTAGCTCAACAGAGAAAAGACAGATAAGAGTAAATCAAGTAAATGATAAAACAGTCAAGAAAGACACAGATAAGAAGACTAAATCAAACAATTGATAAACCAATCAGGAAAGACAGAGACAGTAAGGATACGTTAAGTAAATGATAAACCAATTTCCCTTGGTGAAACCTCACTTCAAGAGATAGAATCATACACCTCCTTATGTGGCATTATAGACAAAGATGGAGGACAGATAAAGGTATTTAACAAAACTACAAAGGGAGCTGTCGTAGCACTGAGATATTTGTGGATGTCACAAGAAGTTTAGCCTGGTAACAATCTGAAAATATTAAACTTTAACACAAAATCATTACTGCTGCCAATCAACCAGGTTCCGTCTCCACAATGAAAATTGGCTGCAATGGATCTCCAACACTGTCTGTCTCTTGCCTTGATTGTACATTCAGATGAACGCAGCAGAAAAAGAAGATTGTACATTCTGTCAGACTGCTGTTCGTCCGTTTCTTGATGTTATCTTCCCACTTGTATCATTGTCGTACCACTTGCTCGCTTGCCTTTAACCTTACCCTCCAGTATGGTTTTTATAAGAGTGTTATGTCTTTTAACGTGACTGAAATATTTCATTTGCCTCTTTTTAATTTCTTCCATCAGCACTCTGTTCATTCCGAGTTTTTCTAGAACCTCTGTATTTGATTGTTTTTGTGTTTTTGTTTCCATGAAATACGACATATTCTTCTGTATATCCACATCTCCAGGCCTCACCGTGATGTTTTGCAATGATTGACATATCCCATGGCATGATTTTGTGGCATCCTGATTTCTGTGGTGGGCTCCGTCTTCAGCATCTTTCCTTTGCTGGAGTAGACTGGTCTTACTCGAGTTTAGATATGTATGCACATACACACGTATCTGCACATGTACACTTTTGTGTATTGTTGGGAAAGTATTTGCCAGAATTGTCCTGCGCAGACTTCAAGTCTTGGGAGATCAAGTCTACCCCGAATCACAGTGCGGCTTCCGTCAGAACCGGTCTACCATTGATATGATATTCTCATTGCGACAGATGCAAGAAAAATGCCGGGAACAAAATCAGCCACTGTTTATTGCCTTCATCGACCTCACAAAGGCATTCGATTTGGTCAGTCGTGAGGGTCTGTTCAAAGCACTAAAGAAGATTGACTGCCCACCAACTCTTCTGTCCATTGTGGAATCGTTCCACACAGGCATGAAGGGTATAATCAAGTTTGATGGCTCAACTTCAGAAGAGTTTGAAATCAAGAGTGGAGTTAAGCAAGGTTGTGTACTATCCCCCACCCTCTTTGGGATATACTTTTCACTTCTGAAATATGCCTTTCGTGATCAGGATGACGGTATATACATTCACTCACGCTCAGATGGTGGCCTCTATAATGCTCAGAGATTGAAGGCCAAGACCAAAATTAGCAGGGTACTAATCAGAGAGTTGCTTTTTGCGGATGATGCTGCGATTACGACCCACTCTGAGGAAGAATTACATCTACTATCTGCATTCTCCAATGCTTGTTCTGAATTTGGTTTAACAATTAACAAAAAGAAGATGTCACAAGGTGCACATGGTGTACCATCAATCTTTATTGACGACGCCGAACTGGAGATAGTAGACCATTTTACATATCTAGGATCAGAGGTATATAGCAAATTATCCCTCGATCAGGAAATCAACATCAGGATTGGCAAGGCAGCAACAACAATGAACATGTTAGCAAAAAGAGTCTGGGAGAACAGGAAGCTTACTGCCAAAACAAAAGTCCTCGTCTACCAAGTCTATGTTCTTAGTTCTCTTCTTTATGGCAGTGAAACCTGGACAACTTACTCATGCCAAGAGAAACGTTTAAACAGCTTTCATATGCGGTGTCTGCGAAGAATACTTGGTATTAAGTGGCAAGACAAAATCACAAATACTGAAGTATTGGAAAGATCAGGTTGTGTGACGGTTTATTCCATGCTCAGTCTTCGTAGACTTAGATGGATATGACACGTTAGGAGGATGGATGATGGTAGAATACCAAAGGACATCTTTTTTGGTGAATTACAGACGGGTAGGAGATCTCAGGGTCGGCCTCTACTACGATACAAAGATGTGTGTAAGCGGGACATGATTGATGCAGGCATTGATAATGCACATTGGGAACACGTCGCCGCTGAACGTGTTGCATGGAAGGCAACTATCAGAAATGGAATAAAGACAAAGGAGAAAATGATTGCAGATAAAGCACACACAGAGCGTGAGAGACGTAAGATGGTGCAAAATGGTGAAAATGACCATGTTTTCACATGCACCTACTGTGGGCAAACATTTGCAGCAAGAATTGGCCTTACCAGCCACACTCGCCACCGCCATGGATCGTAGTTATTAAGCCTTTTTGAAGCACAATGTACCAAACTATCGTC
Organism: Cepaea hortensis; assembly: GCA_963921405.1. Taxonomy (NCBI): domain Eukaryota; kingdom Metazoa; phylum Mollusca; class Gastropoda; order Stylommatophora; family Helicidae; genus Cepaea; species Cepaea hortensis. The sequence continues at coordinate 149,268,447 of OY992879.1, forward strand.
TGTCAAGACGGAAAGGTGCCAATGTATGTATGTACACACACATCTCGAGCAGTCTGATTTTATTTATGATACCAGAGACTCGTCACCCCTTCTCCTGTTAAAACAGTTCCACCACGCGAAGGCCAGGAGTTGGACTTTTTCTGCCAGAGGTGATGAATGCACAATCCATGAGGGTATTTTGCAAGGTTGAGTGCTCATCCCAACTCTGATCAATTTATCTTATATTTATTTAATTTCTTTTTCTTTCATTTGCTTTAGATTTCTTTGTAACTGCAACGTCGTCTCTTGTATGAATTAAGCTGTCTTTGTAGCTAACTCAGTGGTTCATAGAGTTTGCCTAGATATGTCATATTTATAAGATGATTATCCTTTTAATCTTTTAAGGCAATTTCGACCTCGTCAAAAAACGATCACGATTGATTTTGATTTGATTGAAACAACACCTGGAGATGTCCAGCCTCTTCCAGACAAAAGCCAGGAAGATAACTGCACAGTTGATGTTAACATTACATCTTCCAGCGGCAGTGATGAAGCCAAGATAAGTTCTGACGCAAGAAAGGGTGATGAACTGTTGCTCCCTGAAGGCAGTGCTCTTTCAAAACCTCAAGATCTGAATCCTTTGCAGCGTAAGGCTGTTCAGCAGCAAAGATTGAGGCCTTTAAGTCAACGTATGATTAATAATTTCAGTGAGGTTATCTTTGCCATCATATCAGCAGTTTTTATTGTATTTCTGGCTGTTTTAGTGTCCATACTGTAAGGAAAATAATTCATTATTTTAGAAATCTGTTCCATGATTTTAAATACACTGAGTTACGAAAGCGTATGCAGGAAAACAAGGTGTTTATATTAAGCTGGATTGGAAAGGAAAAAACAAAACAATAAAATGTGACAGGCTGTGGTTATTCTGCCAGTTTTTATTCTGAATCCTATGGAAGTATTGCGCGTTTAAGTGTAGTTTACATTCAAGTCATGTGAGTCCTCAAGAGAGGGCTTGCTTATATCGAAGTGAGGTCGGTGTAGAATCTTTCTCCGCTACCTGGTCCCGGAATATCATCTTCATCGACTGTTGCAGAGCTCTCTTTCCCGGCTACAAGCTTAGTGCTAGAATGTTTCTCTCTTAGAATTACGCTTGCCGTCCAATCAAACAATGTAGCAGATCAACGGGAACCAGAATCAGTATCAACGAAAATGATTGCAGCAGCGATGGCATTTCATGTCAAATAAAACTTTATTGGTGGCAATCGGTCGACCAGTCTAGCACATCATCGTTCCCATGTTAATGGGAGGGTCGGTGAGAATATAATAAATAATTATTAGTAAATATTCAGTTGTGACTGTCCTATTATTTATATCATTGACTAATAAATATCAGACTGTCCATCGTTGTATAAACTACATTACATCTCTGATTGTCAGACTGTGACTTACGTTATGTGTAAGCCGACGCCATGATCTCTAGGTTACAATTGACTGGCAGGTTCGGACACAGTACATTTTCCTCGCTTCCTCTGCGTTACACGTCCATCCTCCGATCGTCCTCCTTGCTGCAAACAGTGCCCTTGTTTCCTTCTCTATCTGAAGTATTGGATGTCATGTCCATTATGTCTTTCAGTTAAATATTGGTGTTGACATTTCGGTGTTGTTATTTGATGCACCATGATGAGGTTCATGAAAGTCGTGGTCAGCGCGTGGACAGAGTGCACCATGATGAGTGTCATGGAAGTCTGGGTCAGTGTGTGGACAGAGTGCACCATGATAAGTGTCATGGAAGTCTTGGCCAGTGTGTGGACAGAGTGCACCATGATGAGTTTCATGGAAGTCTGGGTCAGTGTGTGGACAGAGTGCACCATGATGAGGTTCATGGAAGTCTTGGCCAGTGTGTGGACAGAGTGCACCATGATGAGGTTCATGGAAGTCTTGCCCAGTGTGTGGACAGAGTGCATCATGATGAGGTTCATGGAAGTCTTGGCCAGTGTGTGGACAGAGTGCACCATGGTGAGTGTCATGGAAGTCTTGGCCAGTGTGTGGACAGAGTGCATGGTGATGAGGTTCATGGAGTCGTGGACAGAGTGCACCATGATGAGTGTCATGGAAGTCTGGGTCAGTGTGTGGACAGAGTGCATGGTGATGAGGTTCATGGAGTCGTGGACAGAGTGCACCATGATGAGTGTCATGGAAGTCTTGGCCAGTGTGTGGACAGAGTGCATGGTGATGAGGTTCATGGAGTCGTGGACAGAATGCACCATGATGAGTGTCATGGAAGTCTGGGTCAGTGTGTGGACAGAGTGCATGGTGATGAGGTTCATGGAGTCGTGGACAGAGTGCACCATGATGAGTGTCATGGAAGTCTGGGTCAGTGTGTGGACAGAGTGCACCGTGATGAGGTTCATGGAAGTCTGGGTCAGTGTGTGGACAGAGTGCACCGTGATGAGGTTCATGGAAGTCTTGGCCAGAGTGTGGGCAGAGTGCGCCATGATGAGGTTCATGGAAGTCTTGGCCAGTGTGTGGACAGAGTGCACCGTGATGAGGTTCATGGAAGTCTTGGCCAGTGTGTGGACAGAGTGCACCATGATGAGGTTCATGGAAGTCTGGGTCAGTGTGTGGACAGAGTGCACCGTGATGAGGTTCATGGAAGTCTTGGCCAGTGTGTGGACAGAGTGCACCATAATGAGTTTCATGGAAGTCTTGGCCAGGGTGTGGACAGAGTGCACCATAATGAGGTTCATGGAAGTCGTGGACAGAGTGCACCATAATGAGGTTCATGGAAGTCTTGGCCAGTGTGTGGACAGAGTGCACCATAATGAGGTTCATGGAAGTCTTGGCCAGAGTGTGGACAGAGTGCACCGTGATGAGGTTCATGGAAGTCTTCGCCAGTGTGTGGACAGAGTGCACCATGATGAGGTTCATGAAAGTCTGGGTCAGTGTGTGGACAGAGTGCACCGTGATGAGGTTCATGGAAGTCTGGGCCAGTGTGTGGACAGAGTGCACCATGATGAGGTTCATGAAAGTCTGGGCCAGTGTGTGGACAGAGTGCATCATGATGAGGTTCATGAAAGTCTGGGCCAGTATGTGGACAGAGTGCACCGTGATGAGGTTCATGGAAGTCTTCGCCAGTGTGTGGACAGAGTGCACCGTGATGAGGTTCATGGAAGTCTTCGCCAGTGTGTGGACAGAGTGCACCGTGATGAGGTTCATGGAAGTCTTCGCCAGTGTGTGGACAGAGTGCACCATGATGAGGTTCATGAAAGTCTGGGTCAGTGTGTGGACAGAGTGCACCATGATGATGTTCATGGAAGTCTGGGCCAGTGTGTGAAGCCTGGTCCTGCTTTTGCAACCTCACTGGCTGTTTGCTATTGTTAATACATCATATTTGAAATGTCTGTGTTGAGATGTAACTTTGGATTGTTGTTTTGAGATGTAACTTTGGTTTGTTTGTGTTGAGATGTAACCTTTGTATTGTTTTTGTTGAGATGTAACATTTGGATTGTTGTGTTTGTGCTATGTTCAGATGTAACATTTGGATTGTTGTGTTTGTGCTATGTTCAGATGTAACATTTGGAAGGTTTGTGTTCACATGTAACATATTTATTGTTTGTGTTCAGATGTAACATTACATTTGGTTTGTTCTGTTATGTACTTGGTCATGGATGAATGAATTAGTACTGTTAAAATGTGAATATGTAGAAACATATAATGAATATAATGCTAAGACAAAATGTGCAGTGAAAGTCCTTCAGAAATAAGCAATGAACAGATAGTTAATAAAAGAGGCTAGAGTTTGGAAAAATTGTGTGGTATTAATTTTTATGAGGATGGATTAACCCCAGAACTGTACTACTCGGTCAAATAACCTCTCTTCTGCTGATGATTTAATCTGAAACACTGATTTGATGAGCAAGTGCACTAACCATTAGCGTGCGTGTCCAGCAGACGCGGTATTTACTATGGGATACTTTACATGCTATTTTCACGTACAAGTCGTAGCTTGAGGACAAGCAGGAAATCTCTCAAAGCGTCGGTTATTTAATTGTTCTTTGTGTGGTTGGACAGGCTTACATCCTATTGTCTTATGTGTTGGGGGAACACTGCTCAGAGGTCTGCCTCAGAATATACTGGGTTCGATCCCAGCAGAGAACAGATATTTTCAAAGAACCATTGGTATCAAATGATATCACTCGTTCTCCTGATCTCTTGGGTAATGAGATTGGAATCCCTAACCTTCTCAGATAAGGGCGGAAAACAAGAGGTCCTGTGTGCAGGTTAAAAATCCTACGGCAGATGGAAATTTAAAAGAGTAGGCCATAAGGCAAGTGCCCTGACAAAATTATTAGGAAAGATAAATCTAGCCACTGGTAGAGAGAGCCCATTACCTTGGATGGAAGCTGTCTAGAGGAAGCAAACGGTGCACAAATGCATGCCAAATGTGGATGCACTTATCTTTGTGGTGCATAGCTAGGTGTGATGTATTCCCTTTGAAAGATCATTTGAGGAAGCCTTTGAGGCCACTAAGATAGTTTATAAATAAACACACATGTATTGTTTGTTGCGAGGCGCCGTCGTCATTTAGAGGCGACAGGTTCGATCCCAGTCGATAACTATTATAACTTTCAAAATTTATGTTGTTTAGTGCGTCTTCTAATCTCTATTTCTTTCTTCTTCTTCTTCTTCTTCTTCTTCTTCTTCTTCTTCTTCTTCTTCTTCTTCTTCTTCTTCTTCTTCTTCTTCTTCTTCTTCTTCTTCTTCTTCTTCTTCTTCTTCTTCTTCTTCTTCTTCTGTGAGCGCCAAATAATACTATGTGTGTCTGTTTATGTAATCGTCTTAGTGGCCTCAACGGTTCTCCCCATTTATCTTGTTGCTCATAGCAGTACAAGAAAGAAGTAGAGACAACATAAACGTTGAAATTATATTTACCGACCGGGTCTCTATTTACTTTTTCTACTTCTATGAGGCCAAACAAAATATGTGTTTTTTTATGAACGCTCCCCGTGATTGAGGAATGAAGAAGGTAACTGATTAAGTGCCATGGGATGATAAATTGTCTTATTCAAACTTCCCGTAGCTGCTATATGCTTTTATATCAAACTATAGTTAACATATCAATACAGTAGTTTTCTCTACACAACCCTCTTTAATTTTATATATAACTAGCTGACCCGGCCCGCCTTCGCCCAGGCCCTGGAGGGGATCTATCTATCTATCAGTCTGTCTGTCTGTTTGTCTGTCTATCTGTCTGTCTGTCTGTCTCGGCCCGGCTTCACCCAGTCCCTGGTGGGGAGCATCTCATTTAATTCATATACGTAGTCATATAAGCTCTCCCGTTCCCGACTGTCTGTCTATCTGTCTGTCTGTCTGACCCGGCCCGGCTTCACCCAGTCCCTGGTGGGGAGCATGTCATTTAATTCATATAAGTAGTCAAATAAGCTTCCGTTCCCGACTATCTGTCTGACTGTCTATCTATCTGACCCGGCGTGGTTTCGCCCAGCTCCTGGCGCACAGTATTTTTTTTTTTTTTTTACTTTTATTGAGTGTTAAAATCGTTGCAAAGTGTATTGTTTGTGTTTTTACAGAGCGTTGCATGTGGGTGTGTAGGTGACATATGCGCAAAAATTACAAATATTTTATACATTTAAACATTTCTCCATTGACATTGTTGTAAGGAAATATTTTAAATCAACAGCGTGATGGTAGTGGGCTGTTATTATTTCCCTTGCCGCCCCGCTCTCCTGTCAGCTCCAAAACTCCTACCAAGTACCATCACCACCTCTCGGTGATGATAAACATGGCGGTGCAAAAACTGTTTAGAACCAACCGGTGAGGGTGGCAGCAAAGACAACAATCACAGTATCAAAAAGGTGGGAAAGGGGGATGTGACAGTATACGCGTTTACAAGGCCATATATATTAATAGTGATTACAATGATAATAATGCAAATAACAACCAAATACATAAATAATATAATAATGACAAGGAATAACACTGCTAAGGGTGATAGTACTGATAGACTCAATGATAATAATAGTTTTAACATGTGATTCCATGTGCTAAATTGATTATCTTAGGAATGGTGTTTACATGAAATACATCTTATAATAATAAAGACCAAGAATAAAACTACTAAGGGTGATAACAGCAATGCTAAAAAATACAATGATAAAATTAGTTTTGATAATGATCACATTTTCCAAACATGTGATTCCATTTGCTAAAATGATTTTCTTAGAAATGGTGTTGAAATATGGCAGGTACCTACAATAACAATTGCATCCTGCACTGTTCAATAATATAGTAGGTGTAAAAAGGAGTTGGTTATCTTTTTTTCCTCCTTGCTTATTTTTTTTTTTTTTTTTTTTTTTATACATATACTTGCAAACATGCAATGTTCAATAATAGTAGAAGTAAAAGGAGTTGGTTTTCTTTTTCTCCTTGCTTATTTTTTTGTTTGTCTTATTTGTAAGGGTTCATTCATTTTTTTCCCCTTCCTCTTTTTTTTTTTTTTTAAATTTTTTTTTTTTAACTTTTTGTAAAAAGTAAACAACTTCAGTATTAGCACAAAATTTTTACAATCTTTACATTTTTGTTTCCCTTGCCATCTTCTCACCAATTTGTTTCACTCCACCAATGCCCTTATCACCACTATCTGGGCAATGATGGTAAAGGCAGGATAACTTAAAAGAATGTCCTTCCACACATTTTTAATGAAAACTGTTTTTAATCACCGACATGACAGTTGATAAGTTGTTTAAGCAGAAAAAGATGGGTTACAATGTTATGCATTATGCATTATTTTTATGAAAACTTTGAAAATGCCTTAAAGGTTATATCATTATTTATTATAACTTATATGCCTGAAAATAACTATAAACAAAGAGTTTAACAATAGTGCAAGTAAGTCCAACAATATGACTATAAAGTATATAGAAATGTTATTAAAAGTTATGCCCCTTGAAATAACTTTTCTAGAGTGAAGTCCCCCTGCTATATAGAAATTATATAATGAAAAAATGAAAAAGTAAATGTTATTAAATAAGTAGAAGATTTTACACTAAGAAACTATTATAGTCGGTTGCACAGGAATGAAAGGAAGACGTTTAGAAAATTTCATCTCAATCAGATGTACCGTTATCGAACGCATCCAATACATAGCTGACCACAAACAAAGCCACATACACTCTGTTTTATATATATATAGATACAACATGTTATATTAACTTTTAAGACGTAACTATGACACACCCCTACTTCCCATTTTCTGCCATCTATGTTTGGTTGTTCCAAATCTATTTTCTGTTTGGAACTGAGACTGTTCATGTAACCGCTGGCTGGGATTTTATCATGCGGCTCTGGGGTTGAGCCGTACACAAAATGGGCACCGGAGGTTCCTCAGAGAGGGAGAATGACGAGAAATATAGCTGGTCACCCCATGTCATAACCTCATGTGATTTAATAGATGTGATGATACATGGCATCAGTACTGCACCATCTCCTGTAGGGATATTTTTGTCTGTAATCATCGTGTGCCACGCCAATAAGCCTGGAGAATCTTGGATAAGGTCTACGTTCTTGTCCCAATTACCCCATGTGACCAAGACATTCATATATTTACCTCTCTTTTGTTTTTTTCCCACTCCAATTTGCCACTTGTTTCTTAGTTTACAAGTTTATTTTAAACCAAAACGGATCTACTTGTCTTAGGACATTTATAAACATGAAGTTGTGTTTAAAATAAAAAGAACACAAACACAATCACGCCATGTGAAGTGACATGTGGTATTTTTAACACATCAATTCAGGTGACGTGAAAATATAATACTTTATTTTATGTTACTTTTCAACACTCACATAGTAAAACATCTTCACAATACTGGTATTTACATTGCAACATTTCAAGTCGCAGACCATTCTCAATTACAGATAATGTGCATTATGTGAAGGGGAAATAATTCATTGAAATTTGCAGAAAGCAACGCAGTCATTAGATCCCCTGTCTGGGTAGCTGTGGTAGCAAAGTGGCTAGACTGTTACCTGGTGGTGATGGGTTCGATCCCCATCGTGGTGGATTTCCGGGAAGGGTAACCCGGTCAACAAATGCCCGCAGAAGTCGGATGTGTCAACCTAACGGCACAAGAACGCAGCTTTGCTGTAAACAGGCACAACGCAATCACGTCAGGAAAAAAAGTCCGGATGAACGCAGAAGAAGAAGAAGATCCCCATCATGGTGGATTTGAATTTTAAAAATTTACCTGGACTGCCAAGAAATGACTTGGGAAGTAGAGGCAGCCGGCGTGAGACTGACCATACCAGGCACCATGTGATTGGTCTATACATCACACTATATGCTCAATGTGCCTCAGGGTGTGTAAATGTGTCGACACTAAGTGACTTTTAAAATGCTTCTTTACTTGCTATCTTTGTGTCTTGCTGTCTCTCTCAACTCTCCATGTGTCTATCAATGTCTCTGTTTTGTTGTGTTTTTCTCTCAGTTGAAATGCACAAAGTGTAAATTGTTCATATGTCTAGTTTGACCACAGTTAAAACCCATTTAATTTCTCATGTCTCTCAGTATCTTTCTGTTTTTCTATCCCTCTACCTGTCTCTTTTTCTCTCTCTGGACATCTCTCTGTAAACTCGTATCTGTCTGTATTTTTTCTGCGCGTATCTCCTCTTCATTATCCGTATATATTATGTTTTAACTGTCTCCTCCTTTCAGTGCTGTCTTGTTTTAAAACTCTGTCTCTGTATTTCTGCCTCTCTGCACTTTGCTGTCTCTCACTGTGTCCACACATCTCTCTTTCTGTCTATGTCCATCTTTGGATCAACACGGAAACCAGTTGGTCTATAACAAAACGACTCTAGCAACATAGGCCCTAGCAACATAGACCCTAGCAACATAGGCCCTAGCAACATAGACCCTAGCAACATAGGCCCTAGCAACATAGACCCTAGCAACATAGGCCCTAGCAACATAGGCCCTAGCAACATAGGCCCTAGCAACATAGACCCTAGCAACATAGGCCCTAGCAACATAGGCCCTAGCAACATAGACCCTAGCAACATAGGCCCTAGCAACATAGACCCTAGCAACATAGGCCCTAGCAACATAGACCCTAGCAACATAGACCCTAGCAACATAGGCCCTAGCACTAGCAACATAGGCCCAATGCAGCTGAAGGCGTATAACAAGGACTTTGACTCTGTTTTACTTACTGACCAATCAATTTTCTATTTCTCCTGGCCCTGCGTGTTTCTCCTTCCCGTCTTCTCAAACTCTCCCTGTTCTGTTTTCTAAATCTATTGTTAATGTTGATATGCAATCAAATGTTAACAATGTGATGGCTTGTAACAAATGTTATCAAATTCTATTCTTCCATTACCCTTAGTCTGTTCAGCCTCAGAAGAGAAGTTATATTAGGGTGCACCACCTGGCTCAGATTAATAATCCGATGACCGAGTAAGCCGCAATTGGGATATTAATTTATAGAGGATTGTAGTCCAAAGAGGGTAATAACTCATATGATATGAAATATATTGTTTATCACAAAACAACTGATATAAAATAATATGAATGGTTCATACAATTTACATACAAAACAGTTTAAACAAGGCAGTGTTTTATATCATGCATGAACGCCGCAGTAAATATTTTTTTTGGGCGCTTGCTCGCTTTGAACTCAAGTGTAGTCCATACACATTACTTCTAGTAATGCTGGACTGAATTTTGCACGTGGATTAGTTTTCCCTGTTAACAGTGTGCCTCGCCGTCAGGCTTCAGAGGTACTTGTAATTTACCTTCCAAAGTCAAGGACAAGCGGTCAACGTTCTAGTAATCTAGTCAAACTGTCAGGTTTAGGGGTTGAACCCCTTACCTCGGCATCTGCACACCGGATGTTTAAGAACACACATTCTTATTTATTCAACCATGCTGACCTCACAATGAAGATATGAAAGATATGTAATGGACGATGGTAATTGGAGCAAAGCTGAACAAGATCTACGAGCTTAGGGAATTCTCAGTAGCCTTTCTAGGGGAGATAACCAGCGGTGAAAATTGTAATTTATTCAGGGCATAGGTTGTATTTCCCAAGAACATTCTAAAGCAGCATGAATATCAGAATGACACAAGCATGGAAACCTCTACTTTGAACCACGGTGAAGAAGATCAGTATCTACTTAGAAAATGCTCTTTAGTTTTAAAAGGGGAGATGACCAGCAGGGAAAGTGTGGGATTCTGGCTTGGTCCTTCAACAAGGCTTTCGTCCGGCACTGACATCTGAGCTCATGACTTGCAACAGCGAGGACACTATATCCCAGGCTTCCGTCAAGGACAGCACTACCCTGTAGTGTTGCTATTGCTTGATGGTTGGTGATCAAGGCAGGAGCTGACTCGTTTCGGCTATCTTTCCCCTCCATGTTCGTTTCGCTAGCCTGCAGGACGGTCAGACTTGAACATGACACTGTAGTTGTGCTGTTCCCGCGTGACGTCATGCCGCCATAGATACAGTGTGCAAGATGCCTGTTTGTCTGATGCTGCCTGCAGGTTCGCCGAGACAAGGAGTTTGAGTATGCCGTACCATAAGTCCCTACTCCAGTCAGTCCCAGACCATAAACCAATACTTTTAACGAAAGCCCGGGCTATAGCATCCTATAAAAACAGCTGCAAGTAAAGACAGCGGACGTGAGAACTCACATCTACTATATATGCCCAGGAGTGAGGCAGCCGATATCCATCAGCGGCCGAAGTTACCAAGCCAGGTGGACAAGGACTAAAAATAATTCGTAGAGTTTGTTTATGCAGTGATCCCTGTGGATCCCGAAACAACCACATAATCAATCCCTGTGGATACTAAATATTCTTTAAGCTTATTCCTTTCTCAGTTTATGTTTTTAGTATGGTAACTTGTATTTTAAAGTACACATAGTTTTTGAGTCTATTAAACATTCAAATGTACATGTCCACTATTAGATATGGAAATATGACAATGACAACGGAAAGGAAAATAAAGCAATATTGTATAAATAACCACATCTCCTTGATCAGGCTTTTAATACCAAGCCAGGAGTACTTGAACTAGGCAATTGTCTTAAATCGAATTTTAAAGACATTAATCGATAATACGTCTATATGTTCTTCTTCTTTTGTTTGCTTGAAATTTGTCAATATCTGCAATGCTGTCTCTTGTATGAATTTTACTCTCTTTCAGTTCACTCAGCGGTCCATAGAGTTTATCTTCCACTGTTGTCTCTCTAAACCAGAATGTTTGGGCATTCTTGGAGTATGACGTCTGCTGTGCCAATCTTCCACTGTTGTTTCTCTAAGCCAGAAGGTTTGGACAGTCTTGGAGTATGAGCTCTGCCATGCCAATCTTCCACTGTTGTTTCTCTAAGCCAGAAGGTTTGGGCAGTCTTGGAATATGAGGTCTGATGTGCCAATCTTCCACTGTTGTTTCTCTAAGCCAGAAGGTTTGGACATTCTTGGAGTATGAGATCTGCTGTGCCAATCTTCCACTGTTGTTTCTCTAAGCCAGAAGGTTTGGACATTCTTGGAGTATGAGATCTGCTTTGCCAATCTTCCACTATTGTTTCTCTAAGCCAGAAGGTTTGACAGTCTTGGAGTATGAGATCTGCTGTGCCAATCTTCCACTATTGTTTCTCTAAGCCAGAATGTTTGGGTAGTCTTGGAATATGACGTCTGCTGTGCCAATCTTCCACTGTTGTTTCTCTAAGCCAGAAGGTTTGACAGTCTTGGAGAATGAGGTCTGCTGTGCCAATCTTCCACTTGTTTCTCTAAGCCAGAAGGTTTGGATATTCTTGGAGTATGAGATCTGCTGTGCCAATCTTCCACTGTTGTTTCTCTAAGACAGAAGGTTTGGATATTCTTGGAGTATGAGATCTGCTGTGCCAATCTTCCACTGTTGTTTCTCTAAGACAGAAGGTTTGGATATTCTTGGAGTATGAGATCTGCTGTGCCAATCTTCCACTGTTGTTTCTCTAAGACAGAAGGTTTGGATATTCTTGGAGTATGAGATCTGCTGTGCCAATCTTCCACTGTTGTTTCTCTAAGACAGAAGGTTTGGATATTCTTGGAGTATGAGATCTGCTGTGCCAATCTTCCACTGTTGTTTCTCTAAGACAGAAGGTTTGGATATTCTTGGAGTATGAGATCTGCTGTGCCAATCTTCCACTGTTGTTTCTCTAAGACAGAAGGTTTGGATATTCTTGGAGTATGAGATCTGCTGTGCCAATCTTCCACTGTTGTTTCTCTAAGACAGAAGGTTTGGATATTCTTGGAGTATGAGATCTGCTGTGCCAATCTTCCACTGTTGTTTCTCTAGGCCAGAATGTTTGGACATTCTTGGAGTATGAGGTCTGCTGTGCCAATCCATACCTGCACATGGCTGCTGATTCGCCAATCTTGAATTGTGTAGACATGTCGTGTTCCCCTTATCCTCCCAGGTTGACCCAGCCTAAACTGAAATGGGAAAACAACAAGTTTGAATAGATTCAATGCCAAACAAAAAGTAGGTGTACACTAAACAAAAATGGACGGCGGACAATGGGAAGTAGGGGAGGGGTGTGTCACAGTTATGACGGACAATGGGAAGTAGGGGAGGGGTGTGTCACAGTTATGACGGACAATGGGAAGTAGGGGGTGTGTCACGGTTATGGCGGACAATGGGAAGTAGGGGGTGTGTCACGGTTATGACGGACAATGGGAAGTAGGGGGTGTGTGACAGTTATGGCAGACAATGGGAAGTAGGGGGTGTGTCACAGTTACGACGGACAATGGGAAGTAGGGGGTGTGTCACAGTTATGACGGACAATGGGAAGTAGGGTGTGTGTCACAGTTATGACGGACAATGGGAAGTAGGGGTTGTGTCACAGTTATGGCGGACAATGGGAAGTAGGGGTGTGTCACAGTTATGGCGGACAATGGGAAGTAGGGGGTGTGTCACAGTTATGGTCTAAAAGTTGTTAATATGCACGCCCACGGCACATACAGGAAGTCGCTTAATACGATTAATCATCCCATGACACTTAATCAGTTAAATATAAAAATTACAATGACGATATAACATTTCAGCATTCTCTTTCTGACATTCAGCTGTAGTGACGTATTGCACAAGACAGGTTTTCATTTTTTTTTTAAATTCAGCATTTACTCAGTCTAGCTCTAAATTAAACTGCTTTCTTTCGTCATGTGATGAGAAGAAAGGCATTGGAGAACGTTGTGATGACTGGAAAGATCAAGGGGAAGAGAGGCAGACCAAGAGAAATGATGCTGGATGGACTAAGACGGTGGCATGGAGGAGTATCAGCAGAGTTGATCTAGAACACCAAGACCGACATCTGTGGAGAGACATGAACGCCCACGCCAGCTGGCAGGACACTTGATGATGATGACATGCTCTAAATTTCTGTCATGCACCTTCCATCTGACGTTATAATTACACCAAACCTACAGCATTTAATTCGAACGTTAAATTAGTACTACTGTATGGATCAGAAACATTGGTGGGGGGGGGGGGGGGGGTGAAAGAGACTAAAACAATTGCCAACTACTCATTCATTCAGTAGCATGTCCTTTGCAGAACCTCGCTCCTATAACAATCTTCCGGAAGACCTCTCGATCATTAGCAAGATGTCCCGCGTCCGATACACCCATCCGAAGATAATCGGCCACATCCTGCACCCATCTTCTCTTTGGCCTTCCTCTTCCTCTCTTCCCAGGCATATATCCTTCCATTATTGTTCTCTCCAAACTTTCTTGACGTTTCAAGTGACCAAAATATTTAAATTTTCTTTGTTTTATCGTCTTTAATAGCCAAACTTCTTCAATATTCAGCTCTTGAAGTATGGATGCATTTGTTCTTCTCTTTATCCAAGATATTCTTAGAACTCATCTATAACATTCATATTCAAAGGCATTTGTGCGCCGTTCAGCTTGTTTAGTAAGTGTCCAGGTCTCACAGTCGTATGTTGCTATGGGAAAGATGCTCGCTCTTAAAAGTCTAATTTTTGTATTTCTCTCTGTCCCACTCCACCATTTTTTTTTTTTAGCATATCCTTTACAGGACTTAGCTGTCAACACCAGCATCTTTCAGCTGTATGTTGATCTCTTGGCAAGATTACGCTCAGTAGTTTGCCATTGCTTTCTGAGCGGCCGGCTCAGTATCCCGCAAGTCACGAGCGGGGGTCGAACCGCCTCAGCTCTCGCTCCGCTACGAGACTCTGCGTGATTGTCACAGTCTCACATAAGGGCGGTACCAACATAGAATTAAGAGAGAGTGGAGAAGGGATAGAACTCCAGCTAAAGGGAAAGAACCGAGTCACTCGAAGGCTCGAATAATCCAGAGCCTTCTCGAAGGACCGGTCAGTGTGTCCACAGTCCCGTGGACACCGATGGGGCCCGCCGATTGCGGGGTCCACGAGAAACTCGGAGAGAGTTACCACCCGTGTCGGATTGCGACACGTGTGGAAAGACAGACACGGACTGGACATCGAGGAAGCAACAGGGCTTACCTTAAGGGGGACTTGATAACTTAAAACCCAAGTGTATTTAGGGGTCTTATGCATATGTTAGATAGCTGATAGAGTTGTTGTAATAATCATGTTTATTGTAAACTCCTGTGATATGCAACTGGCAGATTGCTGGCTTGCGAAGACTCTCTTCGCCAGCTTACTGTAACATAATATAAATAAATGATGTTAGATTGTATCTGAACGGAGTTTGTTGCCTGTATGAGCCCGAGTATCATTCCCCTAGATATCTAGGACGGTGACAGGCTATTTGGGGGCAAGCCGGTTTTGGCAAGCACAAGCTTTACTTTCCAGACAGCTCTTGGTTTTGCCAAGTAAAATATATCAACTTTCATAAATGTCAAAGTCAAAAACTTTGCAGCTATCATCGTATCATCTGTGAATGAGCTATTGTAGTCCCTCTACAAAAATATTTGAAATTATGATGATGTTTATGAAATTTGACATTGACATGACTGTGACAATTACATTGACAGTTACTAATTTTTTTTGATTCCAACATCAGATTGTTCCGCGAAATATCGTGTGTATGTAACCTGTCCTCCAGCAGTGGCGAGAAAACAGGAAAACCAAACAAGACTACATTCGAGAAACCAGGAAGAATAAGATGAGTGTCATTTCATGCTCATTACACCCCTAAGCGATAATCATCCATGATTCATTGATGTAACATTTTTCTTTGTATTGATTTTTATATATATGCTAATCTCATAACCAAGTAAACCTACTCGTGTAAATTTGAATGTAAACATTAAGGGGGATAACCAACTTTTGTACACCCAGACTAATTTCAAAGGGATTTAATTTCAAGAAAGTGAACAATAACTAAAATACAAGATGTCAACATTAGAACAGTGCATTGAATTAGGAATTAGGTTAGGATATACTGACGAAAAACTTTCAGAATGGGCACAAAAGACACATTCAGAAAATATTGCACGAGAAGACAGAGCAATGGAAAGGGAAGAGAAAAAGATGCAAGCAAAAAGAAATCAGAGAATGGGAACAGAAAAACTGTATCCAAAAACCGAACAGCGATTCCAAAATGAAAAACCACGCATGCATGTCTCAAACTGCCAAAAGCACAAGGGAGACAACCGATGACGGAATTCGAAACGAAATCACAGAGGTGCAGAACACAGGGCGGTTGAATCTTTCAACGACACCATCAAATCAACACCTCGAACTGAGGACGCCATCGATCCACAAAATATTGAGCCTGTAAATGTGCAACAACATACACAATACGCTAATATAGTGACAAGACAAATGACACACAAAACCCACAACGACCAACTTCAGGAGTCGCTACAAATCATTTCACCCAATATTACCACCACCGAGTTTATAGAAGAACAAAAAGCAGATCCAACCCTTTCGCAATACTTTCGACTAGTAGGATTAAAGCCAAAATTGACGAAAAACGCTTCTTGGACATTTAGACTAAATAACAATATTCTAACGAGATTATATACCAGAGATCAAACCACGTTACAGCAAGTGGTTCTACCTCAGTCACATCGTGAGAAAGTACTACATATAGCCCTTGACTCACCTTTCGGAGGTCATATGGGTTATGAAAAAACCAGGGCTAGAGTCCTGAGTCAATTTTATTGGCCTAAATTTTGCCAAGACATAAAAACCCATTGTAAATCATGTGATATCTGTCAAAAACTAACTGAGAAAGGTAAAAACCCTACGGCAGAAATTCAGTCAACCACAACTGCCTCGAGACCATTTCAAATCGTGGCGGTTGATTTAGTCGGTCCTTTGAACCACATCTCAAACAAAGGAAATAGATACATTTTTACACTCGTTGATTTGTGTTCAAGGTAGGCAGAAATGATTCCATTAAAATCTATCTCCTCTAAGGATGTGACGGACGTATTATTACAGATATTCTCCCGTTTTGGCTTTCCGGAGAAGATAATATCGGATAGATGAACGCAATTCATATCTAATGCCACCCAATCGGTAACTAAGTTACTAGGCATAAAACAATGTTTTACAAGTCCCTATCGACCGGCCGCAAATGGAATTTGCGAAAAATTAAATGGGGACCTAAAACATATGTTATCCAAAGTGACAGCTGAAAATCCAGCCGATTGGGATATACTTCTCCCAACGGTGCTGTTCGCATACAGAGAAGTCCCACAATCAAGCACGGGGTTCTCTCCGTTTGAATTGATATATGGAGCGAACCCAAGAGGACCTCTCACTATTTACAAAGATATAATATCACAACCCGTAAACACCCAATTACCAGTTTCCACCTATGATTTAGTCACTGACACCAGAGACAAAATCATTAGATCCTGTATACTGGCCAGAACATCATTACAGGAGAAAGGTTTTAGGTACAGGCAGTACGCCAACAAAGGGGCAAAAACGATTGTATTACAACCAAATCAAGATATTTTACTATTACTACCTGACAAGAGAGATTTACTATCAACCTCTTGGCAGGGACCATTTAAAGTTGTAAGAAGGATTTCGGAAGTTGACTACGACATTTCTTTGAATGGAAAGTTGAAAATATTCCATGTAAATATGTTAAAACCGTACTATTCTAGAAATGACAGTGACACGAACAAGCAGACGCAGATAACAGATGACGATAACCAGACTGACAAGAAGGACAACGAAAACGAAACGTCAATTATCCGACTGAATGACACCTCGACAAACGAAGATCTAAACGAAGCACCAGTAACGACTCATTCTTGTGACAACGAAGACGACGAAAACATATTCACAGTACCGACAATATGGGATAACGACAACTACGACCAATTTAACGACACATTAGAAACTATTATTCTCGACGACGATGACAATGACATTGAAGACAATTTACAAACAGTAGCGTCAGTAATAAATCAGACGGACGTAGACAATACGGAAATTCCAGTACCAATTATGAACGACGACAGTACGATGAAGGACATACAAATCTCTGACACTTTGACACAAGAGCAGCGACAAGACATTTTGTCTCTTCTTAACAACTATAAAACTATCTTCTCAAACAAACCTGGACAGACTGACAAAATAACACATTCAATTGTGTTGACAGATCTAACACCTATCAGATGTAGACCATATTCAATTCCTTTACATTATAGGGCAAATTTAGATAAAGAAATTTTGGACTTAGAGAAAAATAAAATAATACAGAAATCTGTGTCCCAGTACTCTTCGCCAATTGTTCTGGTGAAAAAGAAGGTCCAAACCATTCGTCTATGCATAGATTACAGGAAGTTAAATACTATAACCACGACAGATGCTGAGCCAATGTACAGCTGTGAAGACCTCATTTTGAATATGTCTCAATCATCCTTCTTTTCTAAACTTGATTTAGCTAAAGGTTACTGGCAAGTACCACTATCTCCCTCTTCATGGCATATAACAGCGTTCTCTACACCGCTGGGGCTGTACGAATGGAGATATCTTCCGTTTGGTTTAAAAAAACGCTCCCGCCACATTTGTCAGGTTAACTAGACTGTTATTGCACGGCATCAAGGACGTGCAATCATATATTGATGATATATGTGTCCATTCTTCAGACATGACTTCTCACTTACTTACACTCCAACAAGTCTTTAACCAAATCTTTCTTTTTGGACTTACTATCAAATCTTCCAAGGTTGAAATAGGCTATAAACAGATAGACTTCCTAGGTCATAGGATTTCCGAAGGCAAACTATTGACAGATGACAGAATCGTATCAAAAATTCTGAACCTACAAGTTCCAACTACAAAGAAACAGGTCAGAAGCCTGTTAGGTCTCATAAACTATTATGCCAAGTTTATACCAAACTGGGCGGAACTCACATCAGTTTTTTCTAATCTGTTGACAAAAGATCATCCAGAAAAATTTTGTAAGAGTATCCGCTTAGAGAATGTAATGTGCAAATTGAAATCAATTTTTTCTAACCCACCCGTATTAAGATTACCAAACATAGATATACCTTTTATTCTAACCACAGATTCGAGTGCTATCGCAATTGGAGGATGCCTGATGCAGGAGTATCAAGGCGTAAGACACCCAATACTCTATGTCAGCCGGAAGCTGAAAAAGGCAGAAATCCATTATTCCACAGTTGAGTTGGAGGCATTAAGTCTACTTTTTTGTATG
The DNA here is from genome assembly GCA_963921405.1 of Cepaea hortensis. NCBI lineage: Eukaryota > Metazoa > Mollusca > Gastropoda > Stylommatophora > Helicidae > Cepaea > Cepaea hortensis. The sequence continues at coordinate 149,287,120 of OY992879.1, forward strand.
CGTCGTTTATCTAAGTTCCTCTTAGGTTCGCATTTTGTTGTTTTAACCGATAATTCGCCACTGCTGGTACTTAAACAAGGTGTTCCAAAGAACCATCGATTGGCAAGATGGTGTCTTCTTCTTCAGGATTTCGACTTTGAAATCCGCCACATCAAGGGCACTGATAATATTATTACTGACATATTATCACGGCAAACTAATGCACCAGCAGACTAACACTATGCACATTAATTATTCGCCATATAATAAGCTGTGATATTTTAGTCTGTTGCATAGAACAGTGTACCTCTACACCTACTATAGAACTTTCATCCAGAAGTATCAACGCCCAAGTGAATAATCTACTTATCACACTCACGAACATGAAACTTGAACCAAGTGAATAATCTACTTATAACGCTCACGAACATGAAACTTTGAAAACCCTTTAGTGTATGAAGCCATATTACCATTGCCAAGGCTTTAAAAACAATCCGAGCGATATATAATATCTGTGAAGTGATTTCAACCAGTGAACTGACAGTCATCGTGTAAAGATTAAGAACACTGCATACTCGCTATTGCAAAGAACCTTCGCAAACAACCGGAATGGAACTACGTCTATTACAACATGCAAGGGATAGCGATATGAACTGATTTAACTGATATGAACTGAGTTAACATTGATGGCATGACACACGGACAACAGGAGGACAACACACACATCGTCGTTGGAGTTAATTAATTTACTATTAGTTAATATGTATTACATTTGTATTTGATTATATATATAAAATATGTCAACATGTAACTTGTATATTTTCTACCATAATATATTACAGGCATGTTCACTCAGAGGTGAAATATTCTGCCTATACAATTTTTCTAGTTAAGTTATAAACCATTTTTTGATTACAAGTACAAAAAGTACTTGTTACCTTAAAGGGAACATATCGCCTAATCCGTTTTTTCTAAGGGCAATAAGACTTACCTCAACTTTATTTGTATATTTTAACAAAATACTATTTTGTATGAAAGATGTATGAATGACAGAGTGAATGAATTAAATGAGAGGGCGATATACTGAGCGGACAAATTGTACGCAAAACGTATTTATTTTAATTTGTCTGCGTCTTTCATGTAAAAATGTATTACCTGTCTCAATTGTTGCTACATGTTTAGTATTGAATACACTACATCTAAGCGACACTGTTTGGAATGCCCTGATCATGCATTACACAGATTGGGTAATTCATGACAAAGGATATCCCAACTCGTGACGCTTGGAAGTAAACCACACAGTGAGCACACACTTTATACAAACCCAAAACTGAACACTAACAATTAAAACACAGTCACTTTATTATAAACAGCAACATATCAGTCAATACACTAACAAACCAACAGGAACACACGTAGTCAGATGTGATAAAACAACAGCATGACTACATATTCAGCAATATACAACATACGGAAGTAAAAATGTATCGAAATACACACGCAGGACAAGATTTGCAAGTGTAATTTGTCTTGTTAAAACTCTCTTACACAGAGTTTTATATCTTGGTATCATATGGATACTTGAGAAGGGCGCGGTTGTAAAAACAACTGGGAACGTCACGGAACTTCGGTCAGATAAGCATGTTTAAGAACATAGAAGAGAGAGACCTCTTCAGCAATCATCTTGAAGTGCTGTATGGGAGAATACATGAGTTGTTGATGCAGATATGTAGGTTGCCAAGTTACTATCCACCAAACTACAAACACCGACTTTATGTGATCCTGTGAGAGAATTAGTACAGAACTAATTACCATATAATAACCCACCAAAGCAGGGGGGAGGGGGACTCCTGTCACAGTCTCACATACGGGCGGTACCAACATAGAATTAAGAGAGAGTGGAGAAGGGATAGAACTTCAGCTAAAGGGAAAGAACCGAGTCACTCGAAGGCTCGAATAATCCAGAGCCTTCTCGAAGGACCGGTCAGTGTGTCCACAGTCCAGTGGACACCGATGGGGCCCGCCGATTGCGGGGTCCACGAGAAACTCGGAGAGAGTTACCACCCGTGTCGGATTGCGACACGTGTGGAAAGACAGGCACGGACTGGACATCGAGGAAGCAACAGGGCTTACCTTAAGGGGGACTTGATAACTTAAAACCCAAGTGTATTTAGGGGTCTTATGCATATGTTAGATAGCTGATAGAGTTGTTGTAATAATCATGTTTATTGTAAACTCCTGTGATATGCAACTGGCAGATTGCTGGCTTGCGAAGACTCTCTTCGCCAGCTTACTGTAACATAATATAAATAAATGATGTTAGATTGCATACGAACGGAGTTTGTTGCCTGTATGAGCCCGAGTATCATTCCCCTAGATATCTAGGACGGTGACAGTGATAAACGGGATTACAGAGAGAAAGTGTTGTAACCTCACAGCCAGAGAGACCGGCCTACTCCACCATTTATTCAGTTGTTTTAGTCTTTGAAGAGCAATAGATAATTGTCTTTTAATTTCTTTCATTGTGTCACCATTGTTGGTAATCAATGACCCATTGTATTCATAATTTTCCACCATCTCCAATTTTTCCTCATTAACATATACTTCTTTCTCCATAGTAGTTTTATCAGTATACATTATTTTTGTTTTTGCTATGTTAAGCAATAACTTGTGATTTTCACTACTCAGTTGGGTTGAGGTTGTTAGGCTTTCTATGCCATTCTGTGTTACGGTTAGCAATACTGTATCATCAGCATATCGAATCTCTGGTATGTCATGACCACCGATATTTAGGGCATCATGTAGCACCCTGTTTATATAGAAAGGAAGAATAAACAGATGAATAATGCGGGGAGGACATAAGCGGGGCTGTATGGGGTGGCTAGGGATGAGGGGGCTTGGAGATATATGGTTGAGGGTCTATGATTCAATGGGGGATAACGGGGGAAAGATAACCATCCCCACCACCCACACACCCACAGACAGACAGACACACACACACACACACACACGCGCACACAGAGATATATAATCATAAGTAGGTGTGTGCATATCAAATACTGATAAAATAAACACCGCCCGCTTCCATACAGTAGAAGAGACGACACCCAACATGTTGGTAACTTGTTGTGTAGTTTGTATTACACACGAGGAGCAATTTGCTGATTCTAAAAGAAACTCAGTGCCCAGCCCACTTGCTTGCCGGCCTAGTGGCCGTGTGCTGGAGTCCCCACCGAGGCGGGACTTATTTTAACCGATTCAGTGACAAACAAAAGATGAGTTTGGGCCAGGCATGGTGCACAATCACATGAACAAGTAATGTATTCTAATGTTAATTTCCGTTCACTGAGCATTGAAAGTGTGGGAGATACCGGGAAACAAAATAAATAATACGATTACCATAGAATGGCGATATATCGTCCATCTGTCCAAATAGGAGATCACATTTCATGATGTATTATCCTTAAGCACTGAAACAGTTAACTTTACTTAAATTATTTTTAAAAAAAATTATTATAAGGCGTTGAACAACTGCTCCATACAGACTTGTCCACGACGAAGATCTTTCACTTAAGCTTCAAGTATAATTCAGTTCCTGTCCGTCTCCATAACCTGGTCTGAAGTTCTTTGGGAGGCCGCGATAGAAGCGTTTGTAGCGAAAGTCTTTCACTGTCACTTACTAACTTCCTTTCCTTTAATGCAACAAAATTATAATCGCATGACTTCACAATGTTTAGAATATCCAGTGACACTTAATTCAGTGGTCGTCGATCCCTGAATAATTTAACATCTAAAACTGCGATTTAATTTATGTACACTCCTCACATTCTAGATACTTGAAAACACTCTAGCAGAATCATTTTTGGACGACCGTAATGGTTACAACAGCCCAATATCACATTTACAGTTAACAACAAATATATTTCTGTAAAGTTTTAAAACAGACGTCAAAATATATTTCTGTAAACTTGTAAACCAGACATATCACCACAACCTAAGTCTAGTGTATGAAAACGTGCGCATATTCTGCGCCGAAAGAATATATTGAACTCCCGAAGATCCAAAGTTGAGAATGACTTAGCGCAAGTGGACCTTTGTGTTCTGAATTTTATCCTGACCACTGTTTAAATATCTATTCACTCATGACTGCTAGCTGCATTCTGATTTGCTGGCTTCTTCACAACATATCCGGGAACTAAACATTACTCACAGATTGGGAAATCTGTTTTATTGTTTTCACATGTTTATTAGGGCAAACTAAATTGAGTAAGTTAGTCAAATAAACAAACTCTTTGACAGCCTCAGGCACATTGGGTATATGGTGCTATACCCATATTTGGGCACTGGGTGGCTGGTGTGGTCAGTATTACACCTGCCGCCTGTACTATGTTAGGCTGGGAGTCAGGGTCAATTAAAAAAAATTTCGAACCAGTCCCGATGGGGATTGAACCAGTGACCACCGGACCGGCAGGCATGCGTCTAGCCACTAGGCTACCGCGGCTGCCAGAGGAACGGAGGGAGACCTAACAACAAAGGGAGAAGGGAATTGGAGACAGAGATGATGATATGGAGACGACAATGTATCAAGAAGAGAATTGGAGACAGAGATGATGATATGGAGACGACAATGTATCAAGAAGAGAATTGGAGACAGAGATGATGATATGGAGACGACAATGTATCGAGAAGAGATATATCAGAAATGATAACATCAGGACTAAAGTAGGGGTTATAGCAGCGCTAGATTTCATGACAAAACAGCAAATGAAATTGTCCTGCCACATAACTAGAATATCAACTAACAGTATACCACAACAAGCAATGATGTACAGACCAAATGGAAACAGAAGAAGAGACATGGCACGTAAACTATAGGCAGACGGAATAGTAGAGTCCATGGGAATATCGATACAGAAGCCCATAAGCGGGCACTCTCACGCTGTTTATATTTCACCCCGACACCGCAAGGTACAAGAGAAACGAGATGACAAGGAGGGAATTGCAGGAGATAGCAAAAGAAAGGCATGGCGTGAGATTCCACACTTTTCCTCTCCCCCCCCCCCTGCTCAAATGAAATGGTTTTTATTTTATGTGGGGAAGAGAAAAAGGGGCGGGGATATAAACATCTTTTATGCGATCTTTCTAATGCTCTTTGTAAGTTGATATTCATTTCTCTAATAAGGTTGTTTAAAACCATCACTCCAACTTTTTACGGCGTCTTCCCTCCGCTCTGTATATCCATCATATATTTTTTTCAATGTGGCTCTTTGTGGCAGATGGTACCAGGGTATTCTTGTGAGTGGCCAAACCATCGAATCTGATGTTCTTTGATGAAGTGCATGACTGGTTGTAGATCTAGTCGTCTTCTGATTTCCTCACTCCTAATTCTATCTCTCATGGTTACTCATGCAGCTCTTATTGTTATGATTATGGCGCTATTTTTAGTAGCAGTAAGCGTCCATGTCTGACATGGGTGCAATGAACATAGCAGGCTGAAATATCACATATTTAATCAACTAAAGATAGAAGACAAATAACATCTGGCTTGAAACAGGGTGATGCACTATCGCCGCTACTCTTCAATCTGGCTCTAGAGAAAGTTGTAAGGAGGGTAAAGGAGGAATGTGATATTGGAGGAACATCCAAGCTGCTTGGTTATGCAGATGATATAGATATTATAGGGGAAAATGAACAAAAGACATTGGAAATATTGACTCACTCAAAGGAAAAAGCCCAACAGATGGGGTTGGTTATCAACCAAGATAAGACAGAATATATGGTAATTTCAAGAGAAGGAATGGCTAAAAACTCTGGGCACATACAAATAGATAATATGACCATTAAAAGAACGGAAACATACAAATACCTGGGTACAATCTTCAACTGCTCCAACATCATAAAGGAAGAAATACAAATGTCACGGGATACTGTGAGTTAATGATTCCCTGATAAACGAGTAAGATTAATTACAAGGTATAAGGAGGGTTAACCGTCGAATACGTCAGTTTTGAGCGAGGACAAAGTATGGGTTATTGACCGAAGGATAAAGAGGAAAAATACAGAGTAACAAAGGGTCAATGACTGCCGATCCTATCGGCCGACACGATGGAGACACGAATACATCGGAACGGGGAAAACGCAGAAGACGGCGATCAAAGGGTTCGGACGCTTGGAGATACTAGCGGATGAACGGAGGACGAGACGAATGAGACACGACACGGGGCGCCAATACCGCATACGTGACTTCACAGACTTTTGATGTGAAGGGTGCGGCAAAATACGATGGTTGATGTAGTGACATCAAAAGTCAACGGAGACTTGGACACTCGGTATAAATTGGTGGAAAAGTGGTTTTGTATTGAGTGTGCTACCAAACTGGACGGAAAGCTGGATTTATGTGTCCTGTAATAGAAAAGAAATATCATCCCTTGCAATGGGATAGAGTGCTTATGTGCTGATAGATTTCAATTCTGGGATTTACATAAATTCTATATATAAGGTAACCTAACCTTAGAGTAATAGTTAGCATAGGGAAATATGTGTTTGTGCTTAGGGTTACCATTGCTTTCTATGAGTGAATAGTTTAGACTTTAGTGAATTCTGCTGTTTATGTCAGAGTATTCTTTCGGAAGCTTTTCATTACGGCTGGAGAAAGACACTCACATAAACAGTAATATGAAGCAGACTTAAATCACCTGATTTAATATTTTTTACCCAGGGTCCACTACACCTCCTGACATATCAAAGAAGATAGAACAGTACGTCTCTTGTACAGAGAAAGCAGTGTTGATAATAAAGGAAAGAACTTTCACTTTAATCTGGCACTTCAACGGGGGCAGAGAAAGTTTAGAAAATACTGGAAATAACGGTCATTATAAAAAGGCAGGATGACCCAGAATTGAAAATAATGACACTGTAAATTAATATAAAGACACAAATGAATCATTCATGAAGAGTTGCCATGCGTACAAAAGGTGTTCATAAAAGAACGGAATACCGTGTGTAGAACGTTTGCAGGACCAATAGACAGTGCTAGACATTAGCTATGTGTTTTCCATGGTGGATTTATTAATTAACGATTAATCAAAATAAACTCAGTCTAAGCATAAGACTTACAGTGATCACCTTACTTTACGGTGATACAGTGGTGAACAGTTTTCTTTTTTCCAATACGGATTTACCTCCAGACGCAAGCAGAACAGAGCATCCAGGGTGAGAACGTTCTAATTATATGTGTGACGTCTTGTTGCATGGCCGTAGGAAGCAGGAGAAAGTATACGGCACATACGAAGTAAAAAGTCCTATCTTGCACTCACATTAGAAAACACTACCAACTACATATGCACATTCTATACATACAACTGACATAGTTTTCAACACTAAACATGTTATTAATTGTTGGAGGAAACTGTTGTCAGGGTATGTTATGAAGGATTGCGATATATATATATATATATATATATATATATATATATATATATATATATATATATATATATATATATATATATATATATATATATATATATATATATATAGTGTATGGAAGACAGAAGGGAGGAATGTAGACAAAAGTCATTCAATAGTTCCAATATTAGAAGGATATTAAAGGTGTGCTTGTCGAGTCCATTTTCCTCCAGGGGCGACAAGTGACATTAAATGGTGGAGCAGCGAGGTGACACAAATGCTTAGTGGTACCATCCCTAGCGAGGTACCTGCATATAGGTACATTAAATGGTAAATGCATAGCAGGGCATATGCATAACAGGGTACAGGCATATTGGTACCTACATATTGGGATATACATATAAGTATACATTGATGACTTTAAATGGAAGGATGTCCATTGGATATATGGTGCCATTACATTTATGTTAGAAACATTGCATTAATGCTGGTGACTGTACAGTGAGAAAGACCCAGACAGTATGCAAGTGGAAAGGTGTTAAGACACATTAACTATTTGTGCACACTTTCACACGTCTACGATAGGTCTTTATCCTATATCTTCTCTATTGATTGAGAGATTGGTTGTATTGTATTGTGTGGTGTCCTAGATAAAATATACATGAGATAGACATAGATAATAGAGATTTATAATAGAATATATTTCTATAGTGAGTATTGCTTTACTGCCTTGAAGTGTCTGTACTCTATCTGCTGACTTACCTTCTTTAATATGGCCACTCCTAAACTAACCACAGCAGAACTTAGGGCCAACGGGGAAGAAATTGGGTTATCTGGTTCGGTCCTAACGGATTACGTACAGGAGAGAGAGAGGGAAATTCGTCAAGCAGAACGAGAAGATCGAAAAGCCCAGATGGAAGCAGAAGAGGCCAACAAGATACGGGAACATGAATACCGCATGCGAGAGCTAGAACTCAAGACACAAACTAATGGTGAAATAGATGCAGCAGAAGGAAGTTCATCTTCACCTGGGGCAACCCACATGATTGGACATGGGTACCATGCCATGAAGTTTCCCTTAGCGGTTTATGAAGAGTCGAAAGAACGCTTTGACCAGTACGCTAGTCGTTTCGGGGCAATGGCCGTTGCTATGGGACTGGATAGAAGCAAATGGGCTCTTAAATTATCCCAGGGTTTAAGGAGTTCGGGTTATGAGGTATACACACTCCTACCACCAGGACATGAAAATAATTACGAGGAATTAAAAGCCGCTTTGATGAAGCATTTTGAAATCACAGCACAAACGTATCGGAAGAAGTTTAGATCGTCTAGACGAGAGCCGGGAGAGCTATTCGCCGCCTACAGTTTAAGGCTGAAATCATACCTCCACAAATGGATAGATTTGGCGGAGTTCAAGCGGGACTATGAGAGTTTGGAAGAGCTCATGGTGGTCGACCAGATGCGACAGCAAATGTCAGAACCACTGAAGACATTTTTAGGAGAACAAGGGGCGGAACGGCTGGATGTTGTGAATAAGCTAGCGGAAAGATTCGTAGAAGTCCATGGGGAAGCTAAAGAAACCAATATACAACCCACAAAAGGTCAGGAGAAACAAGACCGAATGAAACCTAAGAACTCGGAAGGAGGAAAAGTGGAACCTTATATAAAGACGTCAATGGAGAGTTCAGAGAAGGTGAAGGAAGGAAACCAGAACAACTCGAATTCTCCAGCGAAACGACCGTGGTACGAGAAGTGGTGTTCAATCTGCAAGTCGCCCTCTCATAACACAAAGGACTGCAGATCGAAACCAAAAGTCATCACTTCACGGCATGCCAAGTGATTCATAAGAAGGTGATCACAGACAAGGCTGAGGTCGGCGAAGAAACTCTGACCAAAGAGAGCCCACGGAAAGTTTGGAAGGGAAAATGTTGCACACACTGCAGGTCGAAAACACATAATACTGTGGACTGCCGATGCCAGGAAAAGGTCGAGGAGATGAAAGACACTCAGGACCAAGAGAGACCACCTGTGGTTGAACTGATTGAAGTCAATGGCCAGCAGGTTGCTTGTCTCTACGATTCAGGTTTGGATGGGGAAGCTGTGATAGACGCCAGCCTGGTAAGCCCAGACCAACTTACAGGGGAGACCATAGAAATACAGCCTGCAATGAGGAGTACTGTTACCATGACGCTGCCAATCGCCAAGGTGGAGATTAAATCCAGGTACGTCACGGGCATTATTCCAGCTGCTGTATTATCTGACGCCTTATTTCCCATGATCATTGGCACGAAATATGTTTTTTTTTTGGGGGATGCCCAAACAGCCAGCCCACCAGGGAACAGTAGCCAGTGGATCTCAAGGGAAGGAAAAAGAGGCAGAGACACTATGCAACAACTCAGTGCTAGGAGAATTGCATACTGCCCAGAGGAAGGACACTACGTTGCGTCCTTGCTACAGGAAGCTGCAAAGAAGGGCTGAACCACCAGAAAGGGGACAGTATTTTCTGAAGAATCGACTACTCTATCGGAGAGCTGGGAGGGGAGACAACCTGCACGAGCAGTGGGTGGTTCCAGAGACCCACCGTCCTCACATTCTTCAGAGTGGACACATCATAGGCGAGAATCGACATATGGGTGTCAGAGAGACCTTGCAGCAAATTTCCGGCCATTATTGCTGGCCAGGAATGGCCGGAGATGTACGCCGGTGGGTGAAATCTTGTTCAGAGTGCCAGAAAGCACCACCCAACAAGTGGACTAAGAGTAAAATAGCTCTTAAAGTGGAAGACAAAGTGGAAGTGTGAGGTCCAGCAGAGACCAATATACTCCAAGTAGGATGGAAAGGACCTTATCCTGTGGAAAAGGTGGTGTCCAAAAACATCTACAAAATCCGGATCGGGGAAGAACTGAAAAATCTCCCTAGGCATCTCATTAAGAAATATGAGGAGAGATCCGAGAGTAAAGCTTCGCACTTTATGGTGATGGCAGCCATTAAGAAAACGGTTACAGTTCCAGACGAAGACCATAGATCGCCAGTACAACATAGGAGGACCTATAGGACAGTACGTGATAGGTCAGATTTACCTAACGACGGGAGGAGGGAAATCACACGTCAGGGAAAGGACAAGAGGGAAACTTTCACTAGTAACCAAGTTCAGAAGGGGTGGGTAACGTCGGGAAAGGCGAGAAATACCCAGGACTCCAACCGAAAATTGGCTGACCAGATACAATATCACCCAAGATGGTCCTGGAAGCAAAAGTCCAGGAGGTTTGGGAAAGACGACTCGGTCCAACGCGGACGAGGTGGAACATCCCCAGAGGCAAAGCCGGGGGAAACCAAGAGGACATGGAAGCAGTGTTACAATCAGGATGGGACAATCTGTCTGTATTGTGAGCCGTCGTTGACGCAAGTTGAAAGAAGGTCGACAGGACGTACAGGGGCATTGTGCCAACACTAGTTTCGGTCATGAGTAGTATAGCAGGGAGGAGGAGGTGAGCCATGTGAGCCATGTGAGGATCCAGTCATATCATCAATACGTGATGTTCATAGCTACTTCGCAGAAGCTCAACGCACGGTGGATGTGATGGTCATTGTTGCAGCAACAGTACAACTTCACAGTGGAATACATTCCTGGTAAGGAGAATGTAGGAGCGGATTTCTTATCTAGACATCCAATTCCAGAGGAAGAGGAATAGGTTGGAGGATCATAGGAATCACACCTACAGTGAGGAAGAGTCGACGCGGTCAACTCTCTTAAGAGAGGGCCTATGTCACGGGATACTGTGAGTTAATGATTCCCTGATAAACGAGTAAGATTAATTACAAGGTATGAGGAGGGTTAACCGTCGAATACGTCAGTTTTGAGCGAGGACAAAGTATGGGTTATTGACCAAAGGATAAAGAGGAAAAATACAGAGTAACAAAGGGTCAATGACTGCCGATCTTATCGGCCGACACGACGGAGACACGAATACATCGGAACGGGGAAAACGCAGAAGACGGCGATCAAAGGGTTCGGACGCTTGGAGATACTAGCGGATGAACGGAGGACGAGACGAATGAGACACGACACGGGGCGCCAATACCGCATACGTGACTTCACAGACTTTTGATGTGAAGGGTGCGGCAAAATACGATGGTTGATGTAGTGACATCAAAAGTCAACGGAGACTTGGACACTCGGTATAAATTGGTGGAAAAGTGGTTTTGTATTGAGTGTGCTACCAAACTAGACGGAAAGCTGGATTTATGTGTCCTGTAATAGAAAAGAAATATCATCCTTTGCAATGGGATAGAGTGCTTATGTGCTGATAGATTTCAATTCTGGGATTTACATAAATTCTATATATAAGGTAACCTAACCTTAGAGTAATAGTTAGCATAGGGAAATATGTGTTTGTGCTTAGGGTTACCATTGCTTTCTATGAGTGAATAGTTTAGACTTTAGTGAATTCTGCTGTTTATGTCAGAGTATTCTTTCGGAAGCTTTTCATTACGGCTGGAGAAAGACACTCACATAAACAGTAATATGAAGCAGACTTAAACCACCTGATTTAATATTTTTTACCCAGGGTCCACTACACCTCCTGACATATCAAAGAAGATAGAACAGTACGTCTCTTGTACAGAGAAAGCAGTGTTGATAATAAAGGAAAGAACTTTCACTTTAATCTGGCACTTCAACGGGGGCAGAGAAAGTTTAGAAAATACTGGAAATAACGGTCATTATAAAAAGGCAGGATGACCCAGAATTGAAAATAATGACACTGTAAATTAATATAAAGACACAAATGAATCATTCATGAAGAGTTGCCATGCGTACAAAAGGTGTTCATAAAAGAACGGAATACCGTGTGTAGAACGTTTGCAGGACCAATAGACAGTGCTAGACATTAGCTATGTGTTTTCCATGGTGGATTTATTAATTAACGATTAATCAAAATAAACTCAGTCTAAGCATAAGACTTACAGTGATCACCTTACTTTACGGTGATACAGTGGTGAACAGTTTTCTTTTTTCTAATACGGATTTACCCCCAGACGCAAGCAGAACAGAGCATCCAGGGTGAGAACGTTCTAATTATATGTGTGACGTCTTGTTGCATGGCCGTAGGAAGCAGGAGAAAGTATACGGCACATACGAAGTAAAAAGTCCTATCTTGCACTCACATTAGAAAACACTACCAACTACATATACACATTCTATACATACAACTGACATAGTTTTCAACAATAAACATGTTATTAATTGTTGGAGGAAACTGTTGTCAGGGTATGTTATGAAGGATTGCGATATATATATATATATATATATATATATATATATTTATATATACGACTTTGTCAGGGTATGTTATGAAGGATTGCGATATATATATATGGAAGACAGAAGGGAGGAGTGTAGACAAAAGTCATTCAATAGTTCCAATATTAGAAGGATATTAAAGGTGTGCTTGTCGAGTCCATTTTCCTCCAGGGACGACAAGTGACAACAAACTAGAATCAATTCTGGAAATAAGATATACTATGCACTACAACATCTACTAAAATCAAATGCGTTATCTCGTAACACCAAAATCACAATATACAAAACACTGATCAGACCATTTGTGCTGTATGGCTCTGAAACCTGGAGTACAACGAAAGGAGACGAAGCCTTGCTGCAAACCTTTGAGAACAAAGTTTTAAGACGCATCTTTGGACCCATTAGGGATACACAAAGTTGAGAGTGGAAAAGAAGAAGTAACAAAGACATTTATGATCTGTTTAAGACTCCGCTAATCACTGGTATCATGAAGGCTAATAGACTACAATGGCTGGGGCATATAGAAAGAATGGAAGATAATAGGGAAACAAAACTCGCTTACACTCAGGAAATAAATGACCGTAGACCCCGAGGTAGACCAAGAAGACGGTGGAGAGATAATATATATACAGACCTACAAGCACTTGGAATCAACGACTGGCAAGAGAAGGTCAACCAGAGAGACGAATGGAGACGGATTGTATCTGCAGCAAAGAACCTCAATGGTTCAAACTGACCACTGCTTTATGTAAATATTTTCAGATCAATTTTAAAAAGTCCGTTTCCTCACTGCAGTCAATCAAGTTGTGTGTGGTGTGAGAAACACACGCTTGTCTAGTGCCATTGTCACATTCCTTATTGCATATAGACCCCAGAAAGAGTTAATAACACGTATGGGTAGAGACAAGACAAAGTAAGAGTTAACGGCAGCCTAAGAATAGACTATATACTTGGATGGCCACTTGACAAGAGCCTGCCAGACACATCCGGAGAAGACACATAGGGCCAGCTGATCTAACGCCCGTGTAAGAAGAAACCGATAGCCAAGGCAAGATGGGCGATGTCCAAGGGAGTTGATGGGGGCAGTCTTCCTAGACGGACGCTGTGGACACGAGATACAACAGGACAACGACGTAGACAGGACAACGACGTAGACAGGACAACGACGTAGACAGGACAACGACGTAGACAGGACAACGACGTAGACAGGACAACGACGTAGACAGGACAACGACGTAGACAATGTTGGAAACATACGAGGGGGATTCACGGGAAAGCTTTACAAGTGTGATAGAAATTACAATAGCCATGCCATTGTCTTGTAACATGCCAATATTGTTGTTTAGGATGCCAAGAGTGTTAAGCACGTGATATCACGATACAGACGAACACGGTGACGTAAGAACAGTTTAAAGATGGCTGCCCCACTTTTGAAAGGCATCAAAGAGGAGCAGCGTTCTGTTATCCGTTTTCTGATCAGTGAAGGGGTGAAACCTATAGAAACTCATCGGCGAATGAAGGTCCTGTATGGTGATGCATGCCTGTAAGTCCAGCAAGTGTATGAGTGGAGTAAGAAGTTTCACAAAGGCACGACTTCTGTGACAGACTGTTCACGACCGGTTCAGCAACACCGAGAAGTGACCCCAGAGTAAAATGATCTACAGGCATCCGAGCATTTTATCGACGCTGGAGGGCTTGCATTGAACGCAGTGCTGACTACATAAAAAAATGATACATTTGTTCTTTAACTTCTCATAATATATTCACACAAAAAGGTTTTAATTTTTCCATTTGAGCCTCCTGGTAGCATGAATCGTGATAGTCGGTACAGTAGCCGACTGGATGAGGCGATCACTCCGCTGGAGAAGACTGAAATGACAATAATACCTTTTAAACATATTCGTTTCTTTCATGGAGCTCATCATGACAGAATGGATAAGAGCGCACAGTCATAAACCACCCGGTGTGTTGATGGCGAGGTAGCGGGTTCAACCCCTACACCGGTTAGTTGGACTAACATGTTAATTTCTCGTTTTTGTCTTGGGGCGTAATTTACACCTACCTCTGAAGTCAGAATGGATTGGCCTGATGGCGAGGAGGGTCATTTGTAATAGGGAAAGCTAATTCACACAAAAAAGCAGTCCAGTCTACTATAGGTATTAGCACGTGTATGGACTAGGCTTGATTTCAAATCGAGCGAACGCAAAAAGCTCTGTTCCCTATGATAAGAGAATGAGTCCACAGTCTGCCCTCTTGGGAGGCAGTAGTGTATGTGTGCAACTCCCACATACAGAGTAACGGCTGCCAGGCCCGAGAGTGTATGAGGACATCTCTGCACAAGTTTGTGTTGTGCGATATTAATAAATGTCTTCCCTGATTTATTTCTAGCTCACGTAATCCCGCTAACTCACACACCTAGATCTTCCTGAGTGGTTTACTAAGTTTGTTAGCCATCGTTCGTTTCTGTTATAGGCTACATGGCTACTTCTTATTCTCTTTTAACTCTTATTCTCTTTTATCTCGTATTCTCTAATAACTCTTATTCTCTTGAGTTGTGTTGAGTCAAGAACCGACATAACAGTACTCTGGACTTTCCTATACGTGCTCCGTCTTCATCTTCAACAGCCAGTGAGGAGTCCGAATACCATAGGAAGGGAAAAACTACTTCCCAAGCAGGCTGGGGAGTTACCGGCCAAGGAAAGAAACACGATCAAACAGAGAATCTGCTTATGATTTTTAAGAAGGATTCCAGAATAGACGAGAAACAATAAGTCAACATCGTTGAATATAAGACAGAGAGTACTGAAATGTTACATAGAACCTGTCTTGCTGTATGGCAGCGAATCATGGAACGTGAACGAACAGATTAAGAAGTGCTTGGAGACATGGAGATGTGATTTCTGAGGCGAACGTTGGCGAACACCTCGGACTGACACAGCAACTGATGGCGAGTGCCCAGAAACGGCTAATGAGAGTTGAACATTGTATAGACATATAAGGAAGAGAAAACAGTGATAGTTGATTGTGTGATGAGCAGAGAGACATGGGAGAACATCGTGATGACTGGACAGATCGGAGGTAGGAGAGACAAGGAGAGACAGAGAGACGTGATGCTGGACAGATCGGAGGTAGGAGAGGCAAGGAGAGACAGACAGACGTGATGACTGGATGGACGGAGTCGATGGCATGGAGGAACGCCATCAATAGGATTAATCCAAGACACCTGGGACCCTGACTTGTGGAGATGCACGAAACCCAGTTAGCAGTGGAGCTGATAGTGATAATAGTGATGGGTCAGATACTTTGTTTTTCTTCTTCTTCTTTCACCCGTTATTCCTCATTAGCACAAAGACTCTCACCAACTTACTAGTAGTATATTAGGGAACCCAGACACATATTATGCGTCCAGAATCTGGCGGGTAATGGCGGCTGATAGGGTTTATGAAGGAAATATGGGGGTATTTTTTGGGAAAATTGTCGACTCGGTAAAATTTTTGGCGGCGTGTGGGAACGTTTTTTTTACGGGTGATGGCGGGTGTGAAAGTAATTAAGATAAAAGTATTCGTGTCTATGTTGGTTGGTTCTGTAAAAGTACTGGAAAGAGAGGGTGTGAGTACGGATGAAGGGGTAGTACTTACTGGAAATAGAAACCGAGGGTGTGAGTACGGATGAGGGAGGGCTGTAAGTTATATATATTTTGGTTACGTATATGAATGTGTTAGTATGCGTGGTGTAGTGATGTATAAACTGCCAAGGGTGTGATGGGTCGTGGTTTCTACTCATGGGTTGTATATATGGTGGTTACGTATATGAATGTGTTAGTATGCGTGGTGTAGTGATGTATAAACTGCCAAGGGTGTGATGGGTCGTGGTTATACTCGACGAAGTAAGAGGTGTAGATGGTTACTATCATCTGAACAGTGTGATAGTAGTGTCTAAGTGAAAGTAAAGGGTGATATGTAGCTTATTCACTACCATCATTACAAAGAAAATCTTATAAAGTTATAATGGGTGTCATTTGATTGTAAGGGGTGGGTATTAGTGATCAAGTAGGAGTGATATAGGGGTGGTCATAAATGTAATAAGAGGTGTTCGCAGTTACACACTGGTCAACCAGTGGTCAAGCAATGGTCAAGTAAGGGTCAAGTAGTCAAGTAAGGAAATTTTAGGGAAAAGTGATTGTAATGAGATGGTGATGATTAAAGAGTGGTAAATTAGAGGTCAAGCAGTGGTCAAGCAGTGGTCAAGTGGTCAAGTGAATAAATTTTAGGGACTGACATATGAGGCCAGAGGGCTGCCTCAAGATAGAACACCACCGGTCAACCTCATATAGATTAGAGGGGATACACTGCCCGGGATAAGGGTAGAGTAGGGGATAGAATGGAGAACTATTAACTAGTTCTCTCATGAGACACGGAGACGGTGACCAGATAGTTAGCACTCTGGTCACGACAGAATCCCGGCGCCTACATGATAGTCACGATTGCCAATCAACAGAAAATAGCTA
This sequence comes from Cepaea hortensis, assembly GCA_963921405.1. Lineage (NCBI taxonomy): Eukaryota > Metazoa > Mollusca > Gastropoda > Stylommatophora > Helicidae > Cepaea > Cepaea hortensis. The sequence goes on from OY992879.1 coordinate 149,304,315, forward strand.
ATGTAAGCGTGCCGAAGAGAACGGCACGCAGAAAGCCGAAGGACACCTCAAGGTCCTTCCGCGTGGTGTGTAACCACGCGAGCAAGCTAGTCAGACTGGGGACTGACTTTGTAGTGGGCACCTCGTGGTAGATTGATAGGAGATCTGTGTAACCAAATAGATAGAATTAGCATTAGGGTTTAGAAACTAGGGATAGTAATTCTGTGGCTTTGTGTGTGGTTTTGATAGCGACTGTTATGTAATATTAAAGAGCCAACGGCAATAAAATGTATCATTTATTTCCTCTCACACGACTTGCAAGTTTCTTGTGTGGTGCGAGAGAAGTAATCTGATGATGCCTTACACATGAGTTGTTGACAGGCAAAGATTAATGTGGTGTCAGAAGTGGTGCTTGGACGAAAGAGCCAAGCTAATACCCACATGAAAGATTAATGTGGTGTCAGAAGTGGTGCTTGGACGAAAGCGCCAAACAAATACACTCATCCACGGCTCTAGACTAAGTTTACAAATAGTGAAGTAGTGATTTAATTTGTGTCAGTGACGGCTAACGTGTGCAGAACTAGGACAAGTTGCTGACGAAACTGTGCCTATCGTGACGAAATAGTGCTTATTTATGTTTAGTAAAATATTATATACTTAAATCATGTGTTTCTTCAAGGTTGTAAGTATTGATATTATTACTTTCTGTTATTTATTCATGTAATTATTTATTTATTTATGAATAACTATCAAAAAAATGATTCTTGGCGGAGCGATACACAGCCAGCAACAATATCGATTTTTGCAAGCTAAAAATAGCGATGCGCCTCTGACGTAGCACGATTGACAGGCAGTTGGGTTACGCCATTGGCAATCAGCATCTGAATGTTTACAAATCGGTAAACGGCTGCCCGCCTGAATCAGTACTTTATATTACCTATTATTTGTTTATTTGATTTAGTTATTGAATATATTTGTTTGTTTAAACAATATTAATATGTTTTCGTTCATTTCTAAGCAGTTATTGAGTTTATTTTTGTACTTTTTCCTGTGTTTACCGTCACGAGGGCACTATTTTCAGCCAGGCAAATTAGACTGGTCTGCACAACACTTACATAGATTAAACTAGGTTAGTGACGTTAGTGACGAAAGGCAAATACGGTTAGAACAAAGACAGGACATTGACAATTTAATATTAAGTAAACTATATTCTGTTTTGTTCGTGGGCATGTCCTTGTCATTGTGTCAAATTGTCGAATAATATGTCGTTTGCTAGTTGTTAATTGTTGCTGCTCTGTAACCAGGGTGAACAACAGCTGATTATAAGATGGGTGTGTAGACCGAAGTGCCAAACAGGTGACCTAGATAAACTACTCGTGGCGATATTGAAGCGCCAAACAAGGTGACCTGTGTTACCGGAGTGTGTTCCTTGTTCTCAGGAACATTAAGTTGAGTAAAACCTACATATTTGGCATGCTATGTGATTAATAGTGCATCTCTTTTTCAGCTTGTGATGCATTAGCATACTTTTGTGCTCTGTTTTTTGCAGGACTAAATTTTTCAGGTTATACACAAAGAGTACAATTTGCAGTGCTCATATATTAAGAAACATAATATATCAAAGAAAAATAAGTGAATAAAAAGTTCATTATAGGTCAACACTAGCTATTTACCTAACATCATGGCTACTTTAGCTGACTTCGTAAAAGCAGGCAAAGAAATGCAATACACAGGTAAAGAGCTAGAAGAATATGCTGATAAGAAATTTAAAGAAGCAAAGGATGCAGAAAGAGACGAACGCGCTCGAGAAAGAGAGCATCAAAAAGAAATGGCACAACTAGATAAGGACATTAAGCTAAAGCAATTAGATCAGGAGAGAGAACTAAAGCAAAGGGAGATAGATGAAATGGCAAGAGTTAAGGAAAAACAAATTCAAGTAGAATCAGAGACACAGTTACAGATGAAACGTATGGATGTAGACTCACACGCAGAGATCTCTGCCACTAAACTTAAAAGTCAACAAGAAGAAAATAAGTTCAACAAATACAAAAATATTATCAAACCATATTGTAAAGAAGATTCAATATCAGCCTGGACAGAGAATGTCGAGTATCAATTTAAATATCACCAAGTTCCAATAGACATGTGGGCTATGATTTATATGAAGAACCTAAGTGGTGAGCTCCTTAAAGTGATAGAAACTATACCAACTGATCTTAGATCTAACTATCAATACATCCATGATAGAATAATGCAACACTTTTTACTTGATGCCCCTGGGTATCAGGTTCAGTTCTCAAATTTAAAACCTAAACCTAGTGAAACTTTCATTGACTACGTCTCAAATGTTCAGAGTGTACTAAATAGATGGCTGAAGGCAGCTAACATAGGAAAAGACTTTGATAGACTGAAAAATCTAATAGCTATGGATAAAATCATATCCACTATACCATCTCCTTTTGCTAAATTTCTACAGCAGTCAGACATTGAGAACATAGAGCAGTTCGAAAAGAAAGGGTCTGCATATTTTTCTTCCAACAGAGACATTTTTAAGACTTCAAATGATTCTGAAGTAGTTTCCTTTGTGAAAGACCAACCACAAAATTATCAAAGTAAGAGAAAACCCTTTCAGAAAATTGACACGAAAGATAAGAAAGTATCAAAATGTGTTTATTGTCAACTCTTGCATGACACTTATTCTATGTGTGACAAATCGCCAAATTATCCGGCGCATCTTGAAAATGTTATCAAGAAGCAACAAAACAAAAGATCTGCATACAGGCGTGCAATCAAATGCTTTTTTTGTTCCAGCTACGGCCATTATTCAAATAAGTGTCTAGGCCGCCAACGTATGAAAGCCAACAATGCTATTTTGATTGATACATCTTCTGACAGTGGCAGTGAGACTGAGTGTGAGATTGAGAATGTATTACCTTTCAAACAATCTGAAGATGTGTGTTGTGTGAGCGATGTATTAAGCTTTGACAATTGTGTCCAATGTCACCAATTTCATGCAGACGGAAAATTAGAATGTGGGCATTTTGTAACATCCTCCTTAGAGAATGCAAACGCAGCTATAGCCTCCAGAGGCAATCTATTGTTTCACTCTGCGTTGATCAATGAGAAGCCATGCCGATGTTTGCTAGACAGTGGGAGCTCTATTATTGGTGTGAAAAAGGAACTTGTTAATCCAAAGGATTATACTGGTGACTCTGTAAGATGCCGTACTTTTTCTGGTAATATAGAAACCTATCCTCTGGCAAGAGCCCGTATAAACACCCCGTTCCTTGCTGGTACCTTTACTTGTGCAATACTAGACAACCCTTGTGCTGAGTTAATTCTTGGGTGTCTGCCCCAGCTAAAGCACTGTACAGATGAAGAAATATCTGTCTGGGAAAAGAATAATGGTTTCACTCCAGTAAACAGTGAAGATATCCTCGGACATCACAGTCCTAACAAAGGTGCTAGACCCATAACACTTGAAACTGGTCAATACATAATGATGCTACTACCAGACAAGCATAATAAAATGTTAACTTCATGGCAAGGGCCTTTCAAAGTGATACAAAAACTTTCAGATGTTGACTATGAAATATCAATAAACGGCCACTTAAAGATATTCCATGTCAACATGCTGAAACCTTACTTTTCACGACAACAGACAGAAGTAGAGACAGACGAACAAAGTGCACCCACATCTAGTGATCAGACGACAGACATACACAACGCAACTACACTAGTTAGCGAGACTGGCATATCCGACGATATCCATACATCTAGCCAGAATACAGAATACGCACTTAGCACCACCACCGTACTGAATCAGGTAGACGACGACGGAATGGAACTACCCGTTCCTATTGTGGACAAGACTGCTACATTAGAGAGCATACAGATAGAACAGGGACTAACAGACAGTCAACGACGACAATTAGTAGAATTAGTGACGGAATACAAAGACATATTTTCTGACATTCCAGGTAGGACGGACAGAATCGAACACTCCATTCTTCTTTCGGACTCTAAGCCTATTAAATGCAGGCCGTACTCAATCCCACTTAGCTATAGGGAAAATCTAAATAAGGAAATTCTTAATTTAGAAGCTAGTGGGATCATCCAGAAATCCACTTCTTAGTACTCTTTTCCAATCGTCCTAGTTAAGAAAAAAGATTCCACAATTCGTCTGTGTGTGGACTATCGAAAACTCAACAACGTCACTAAGATCGACGCAGAGCCAATTCCTTCCTGCGAAGATCTTATTCTTGACATGTCCACCTCCAAAATCTTTTCTAAACTAGATCTTACTAAGGGATATTGGCAGGTCCCTATGCAGTCTCAATCCATCCATCTTACTGCTTTTTCAACACCTTTAGGACTATACGAGTGGCGTTTTCTTCCTTTCGGTCTTCGAAATGCTCCTGCCACTTCCGTACGCTTAACTAGAGATCTACTTCATGGAGTGACGAATACAGTGACCTATATAGATGATATATGTGTCCATACTGATGACTGGACAACACACTTACTGAAACTAAGACATGTCTTTGATAGGTTGCGACTCTTCGGGCTCACTGTCAAACCGAGCAAAGTCGAATTGGGCCTAAAAGAAATTGACTTTTTGGGTCATGTCATTTCTCAAGGTCAACTTAAGACTGACAATAAAATTATTACCAAAATTATGAACCTGACCATGCCTACCACAAAGAAGCAGGTCAGAAGCCTTTTGGGGTTAGTAAATTACTATAACAAATTCATACCAAATTTAGCGGAAATTACAAGTGTATTTTCCAATGTTTTAAAAGCATCTGTAAAATTGGATGTCAAAGATGCATTATTAATTTCTGCATTGTAAAAATTGAAAATCCTTTTTAGTAATGTTCCAATTCTCCGCTTGCCTAATCCTGGGCTCGTTTATTATCTTAGGACAGATGCCAGCAGAATCTCCATCGCTGCAGTATTAGGCCAATTTTATGATGGCATCTTCCACCCGATTTGCTACGTGAGCCGTAAGATCACACCTACTGAGTCCAGATATTCCATATCAGAGTTGGAAGCCCTAAGCGTCATCTATGCGGTGAGGAAGCTCCATCGATATCTGGCAGGTGTTCACTTCATTGTCCAGACTGACAACTCCCCAATCACGGTCATACAGAGTGGTGTGCATCGGAATGACCGTATATACAGGTGGTCGCTAATACTTCAAAATTACACCTTTAGTATAGAGCATATCAAGGGTAAGGATAACATCTTAGCTGATACCCTTAGTCGACCATCTGGGGTAGAAATACCAGAGATTCCACATAAGAGTGTAGAGTAATAGATGTTAACTTAGTACAGTAAAATATTCTATGTTAAATATGTTACAAATACATAGACATTGTGTGCTGAACTAAGTACGAAGAACACTGATTACTATGTGTCCGTAGACATCCAAATTAAGAAATTTGCTCTGGGAACAAATATATCACTCTGTGAACGAGAACAGCTCTTTACTGCTAAGCTCCATATGTGTTCCAGTGAATCATCTGTGTTAAGCAGAGAAAAACAGTGTCAGAACATTACATAAATACAGACACGTAAACTGTGGTCTACGACACAAGCGAACTCTACAGGTGCAATACCCATAAGACACAAGTGTTACTGTGTAATGGATTTGATATACCCAGGATATATTGTATACCACTGAAAGCATTTTCTGAACATTAAGGGCAACGACTAACCTGATGTATTCAAATACCATGTATATAAATACTCATTGTGATATGTATTATAACGTTTTAATATAGTCATAAATTATAGGTAGATTATCTCATTTAAGTTAGATTTAGATTTAGATAACATAATAGTTTTCATTTTTTTACTTTAGATAGATTATTAATTTACCCACTTATTTAGCTTAAAAGTAGAAGAGGATAGTGATGTAAACATAACAACTAATTATAAACTAGAATAAGAAATGTAGATAGTAATAGTACCATGTAGTTTATTACATTTCACTTTGTTTCATTTCATGTGAGTTCATTCCATTCTAATGATCCAATCCATTAAACAAACATTATCATTTAGTATTATAAGTAGTTTAACACCGTAATAGGATAAATAGATTATACAATTAAACATACATCATTCACATCATTTAGATTAAGAATATCAATCATATAGTTTTTTTTTCAGTTAAAAACATTAGTTATAATTGTGTTAGATTTAACATCACCCATGTTAAAAAGGTACATAACTTATTACATTTCACATTACCCATTTCACAAAGGTACATAACTCATCTCACATCAATTTCATTTTAAATAGTTAGATTACATCCCTTAAATTAGATAAATATTAGGAGTAATGTAAGCTTTTTTGAGGATTAATGTCCACAGCTAAAGATTAATGATTGAGGATGAATGTGACAGATAGATTAAAATAGGTAACACATTAAATACATATTTATAGAACTAGTATTAATATGTCAATATTTAGGATATTATTGTAATAGAATATAGTGGTGAATAATACCAGGGTACAAACCATCAACCTTTTTTTTCCTTACATGTAAATATATTGTAAATACTTGACTTGTGCAACAATTGACGCACAGTCATAAGCTCAACTCTGTCAAATTGAGCCAGACTTGTACAGTGTCACTCCAAGGTTTTTAAATAATTGGGAGGGTGAAAAATGTGTGACAGAAGTGTGAAAGTGAAAGATGTGTGACAGAAGTGTGAAAGTGAGAGCGAAGGTAAATTATACAAGAGAGAGTGAGATCGATCAGCGGATTTTTCTACCGCTCAACGCGACTTTTTATTTTGTGTCTGCGTCAAATGTGTGCTTTCTTTGTTGTGCTGTGATGAATGTGTTGTGTGTAGTTTAATTTAGATCTTAGAAAAAGTATTTTAAGTCCCATAAGACGGAAAGGTAGTCACTAATTAGTGTGATACACTTCTTTGTGGCCTCATTCAACCGAATTATGGCACTTGAAAACTTACTTACATACACATGATAGTTAGATACACATGTTAGGGAGTAGATTATACTATTAATATAATCCAAACACGCAAACAACCAGAAAAACAAACAGATAAATTGCATACACTTTTTGTAGAGCAAAGGGAGATAACTTCGGGTCAGAGGACATAATAGACAACGAAACACTAACTTAACAGTGAAAGAGAACTTTACACGCGGAAGCGAGATAGGTAAAGCCTGTCGCACACAGCTTGTGTAATGGTTGTTTAATATTATATGGGGGACATGAAGCAATTCATGTGTTGACCCTAAGAAAGTCAACTTTGTATGGGTAGTGAGTTAATTTACTATTTGAGGGCAGGTCTTATTAGACAACGGTCCGGTTCAGACATACCTCTAATTAATATAATATTGCGATTGAGAATAGGGCTCACGCCAACCAGACAAGTTTGTGGCGATTGCCAGTAACCAAGTAAAGTGATACGACATTGTGAAAATAGGCAGTAGAAGTCTATTAGGTAGCCCAAAGCCAGGTTATCTACAGTATTTGACAAAAATTAGATACACTAATTTTTTAGAAACCTCTTGCGTCACAACCAATGAGTCAAAGTTGATGACGCAACACAGGAGGGGAGGGTGTGTGTCAAAGACTGACATATGAGGCCAGAGGGCTGCCTCAAGATAGAACACCACCGGTCAACCTCATATAGATTAGAGGGGATACACTGCCCGGGATAAGGGTAGAGTAGGGGATAGAATGGAGAACTATTAACTAGTTCTCTCATGAGACACGGAGACGGTGACCAGATAGTTAGCACTCTGGTCACGACAGAATCCCGGCGCCTACATGATAGTCACGATTGCCAATCAACAGAAAATAGCTAATGTAAGCGTGCCGAAGAGAACGGCACGCAGAAAGCAGAAGGACACCTCAAGGTCCTTCCGCGTGGTGTGTAACCACGCGAGTAAGCTAGTCAGACTGGGGACTGACTTTGTAGTGGGCACCTCGTGGTAGATTGATAGGAGATCTGTGTAACCAAATAGATAGAATTAGCATTAGGGTTTAGAAACTAGGGATAGTAATTCTGTGGCTTTGTGTGTGGTTTTGATAGCGACTGTTATGTACTTGTAAAGAGCCAACGGCAATAAAATGTATCATTTATTTCCTCTCACACGACTTGCAAGTTTCTTGTGTGGTGCGAGAGAAGTAATCTGATGATGCCTTACACATGAGTTGTTGACAGTGACAGGGTAATGTTTAAATTAGTGGTAAATTAGTGGTCAAGTAGTGGTCAAGTAGTGGTCAAGCAGTGGTCAAGCGGTGGTTAAGTGAGGAAAATTTTAGGGAAATTTTAGGGGAAAAGTGATTGTAATGAGATGGTGATGATTAAAGAGTGGTAAATTAGTGGTCAAGCAGTGGTCAAGCAGTGGTCAAGTGAATAAATTTTAGGGGAAAAGTAGTTGTAGCGACATTGTGATGCTTAAAGGGTGGTAAATTAGTGGTCAAGTAGTGGTCAAGTGGTGGTCTAGTAGTGGTCAAGTGAATACATTTTAGGGGAAAAGTGATTGTAACGATATGGTGATGCTTAAAGGGTGGTAAATTAGTGGTTAAGTAGTGGTCAAGTGGTGGTCAAGTAGTGGTCAAGTGGTCGAGTGACCAATTAAATTGTAGACGACGATGTGCCTAAGATTATAGTAGTGATTAAAGTGATCGATGACGTGGTCAAGCAGTGGTCAAGCAGTGGTCAAGTAGTCAAGTAAGGAAATTGTAGGGGAAAGTACGTATAGTGCAATGGTGGTGGGTAAAGTGAGGAAGAATCAATAGTAGTGATAATAGTACTATCAATATTAGCGAAAAGAATATTAGCTGGTGCGTTGTTATTATACTATATTTTTGTGGGGTGTGTAAAAATTATATAAAGAGGGTCATACAACCACAAAGAGGATCACACAACCACACATACAAATACAAAGACAACCAGACATACACATAAAGACAGACAAGCACAAAGTCAACCACACACAGCTATAAAACAACCACTCAAGTACAAACACAAAGACAACCATACACAGACACACCCATACCATTACTACTGGCATCACAACTATACACAAGTACAGACACACTGAGAGAGAGAAGAAAACTATACAATCGAACAAAAACATAATAAAATAGAGAAACAAATAATAACATTTTCAAATGGCTTTTATTGGTATACAACATTTAAAAATGGCTTCGTTTACGATCCAAAGGGAGCAGAGGGACTTGATTATTGTAGAAAGATGTCTGGTCTTTCAGAGGCTTGTCTTGACTGTCGGTAGATTGATAAAGATGGAGTGTCAGTGTTCCTGTGTCTTGAGAAACTGTCACCGCTTTCAAACTGTTGTCTAGTTGTCTGGGCATATCAACAGGTCTTGACATGAATAACCCATTGGGTGTAGAAATCTTGATCGTTGTGGAAACAAAAAGACGAGTGGTCGTATCAGTTTGTAACGATGAATTTATCTAGTTTTAAACAGTTCTGGACTTGTCTTTTTTAACCACGGAGTAACCAATCGAAACACGAGACGGTCGTTCACGTGTTGTCTGTGTCCAAATGGTTGCAGGATACGTGACAGGCTCGAGCCACGACATTTCATTAATAAGAAATACAACGCATACAGACCACAAGTACTGTTATTAATGTCTTGTAGCATACGGGTATTGTACACGGGTGATCTGTCCGAGTTTCGTTGTATAAAATGGATAATGTCGGCGTGTAATGGTGGCAAGCCAAACGAATCGAAATATTCAAACTGACCTAGACCATTAAAATATATGGCGATCCAATGTGAACCAGAGTAAGCACTGGTGTCAGTATTGACGATCAAAGCAGCTGGCTGTGTTCTATCAATGTGTCTAGGCAAATGATCTCTAGCGCATACGTTGACTAGTGGAAGGCGACGAACAAACAGATCAGACATGAGTAATTGTCCTAGTTGTTGGGTATCCATTATGCTATGTAATCTGTTAGCACTTGTCTCGTCTTGGAAACTTCTAGGACCGAATCGAGTTCGGCGTATACGATGACTTGTAGAGGTACAGTCGTTATAATGTCAAACTTTAGTTCTACTGACAATGGGCCAGATTTCGCCATTTCAAACTGTTCTCCATCTAATATACTGGGAGTCAGATCAAAACTATAGAGACAATTCCCTTGACTATAACTTTCATAATTTATACCATTCCCGACATCCTTACCGGTCAGACCAAGGGCCAAGTTGGTACTATGGAAAGCTCGCATGTACTGACCTGTGGTATAATTCATGGTTAAGGGTTTGCCTGTAACACTACGCCCATCTACCATCAGACTCAAATAGTTTAACTGATAATGATTGAATATGAAGGGGTTCGTATTCAGCTCGCCATTGAAGCAGGAAGCATTCACTAATCCGATCACCACCCGGGTCGGTGTCTGGCTGAGGAAAAGGTTATCTTGTGTGTGGGAAAACATACCTTTAGGGATAGAAAAGGTCTTTACCACGACCCTTTTAAAAGGATACTTGGCATTGGATCTCAATAAACCTTTTTCATGGGCCAGAGAGATAGCTGGATTTAACTTAGCTTTCCTCACCAAGAGGGCGGCGTAGGTATTGACACTTTTGTACCCACCATTTACATCCGTGGCAATCAAATTAAAGACGGATTTTGATGGGGTTAGTTTGATTTTAATATCGACACCATTCAACATGTACCGGTCCTGATTGAAAATGTCGGAATGTAGGCGCCCCATCATATCCAGAGGCACACTATAGCTGGCTAAAGATCTTCTTTTGGCTAGACCTGTATTGGTATCACCCTTTGTGTCTGCCATGCGCAAAAAAGTATCTTGATAGTATAGAGCTGACGTCAGATGACTCTTTTTGGCCTCTTCACCGTAATTCAGAAGAGCTTCCAAGTAGGCCCGGTACGGATACGAATTTTCACTCGGTGAAATAAGAGTGTCGTTCAGGGCAGTGTAACTTTGGCTCTCACGTGCAGAAAAGTATTAAACAAATCAATGTAATCTTCACCGACACCGGAAATGGTGAATTCGATGGGTGCCCCATGAGCTAAAGTGGCCAATGGATGAATCTCCACAAACTGTCCCTCTTCTACGGCTGTCTGGGTGGGAGGTACACTAAACAGATCCAGACCAGAATGCAGACACTCACATGACTTGGGATGAATTAACGCCATTATGAGAAAATATCCGAATGTCCCGCTTGGTGGTGATGTGTCTTATGACTCGATGGCTTTCTGACTGTTGGTTTTATTCTTTTACTGGGCTGACCTGGCGGGGCGGCTCGTTTTCGTTTCCTAACACCACTACCTGATTGGCTGATGTGTTGAGCTGCGAGTTGGAGTAGTCGTTGACCAGCATCTCTGGCGTGTTCTTTGAGGACTCACCAACATTTCTACCAGCTAAGGCATCTTGAGCCACTTGCAAACCCGCCCCCAGTCCTTCTCTCAATAGGGCTTTGCCACCAGTCTTCAACCAAGGAAGAATTGTGCGACCAAGACCACTAAAGAAACTACCAATTCCATGACCTCGCTGACTTCGACCACCTACAAAAACAGGGAGACCACTTCCAGCTTGATTGCAGAAATACTCCTCGTATAATTTGGGGTTGCGTTGGATTGGCACGTGCCTAACCATGGTTAGCCCAGATCAAACCGTTTGGTTGTTCGAAAATGTAACGTCACTACTGAAGTTCTACCTGTAAATGGGATAGGTTTCCCCTGCTCGTCGGTTATAAGAAGTTCAATCGTGTCAAATGAAAATCGACTGAGGGGTACGTAATGTGGCTTGTCATACATCCTAAATACCGAGGTGGTAGATCTGTCTAGAACAGGTAGTGTCCTCAGTAATGGTACCATCACATCACCAACCACCCGCGAGGTGACAATATCGGAATAGACGAAGACATTTTTTGTGCCCTGGTCTAAATCCACTTCACCCACACCAGACAGACTGGGTTCAGTCTCGGTGACATGTGTCGAGGGAAACTGTAATATTTCTGCCAACTTGTCACTAAGTCTAACTTCAGCCCCCTGTTCATATAACTAGAAACGAGCCTTATTCGAAATATCGTTATAAGAGAACATCATTCGGTTATGTTCTTGTAAGGCATCATCGAGACGCAGCCATTGCAGTTCATTGATAAATCCCTCAGCTTCGAAAAGCAATCTATTCAATTCTCCAATGAATTTTTCTGTTGATTTGTATAGACCAGGCGTCAGCGTAATCGTCATCGGTGGTTCATCTAGGTCTGGAGGTGGAAAGTACTTTATCCACACCTCATCTTTCAAAATATTAAAATAGGTGTTGGGAAACTGAATATCAACCAAACCAACTTCGCACTGGGAGGTGAGCTCAATAGTTTGTGGTAGTTTGACAAAGAAATGTCCGGCGTTACTTTGGGGGTATATTTGTAATGACGCATTACTCGTCAGCGTCACGTAGAAACTCATATTAATCTATTCGAGGTCTGAGTGCTTCCTGATTCGAAAATGTAAAGTTAGTACTGAAGTCCCATCGTTGAATGAGAGTGTTTTACCCGTATCGTCAGTTAAAAGTATTTCCACCATGTCGAAGGAGAATCGACTTAATGGTACATAATGTGGCTTATCATAAAGACGAAACACTGAAGGTGACAGTCGGTCCAATATAGGAACAGTCCTTAGTAAAGGAACCATGACGTCTCCAACTGGTCTCGCGGCTACGAGATCGGAATAGACGTAGATATTTTTAACTTCGTTATCCATCTCTAATTCTGTATTACCGTATAATAAGACATTATCGTCTGATAGAGTCGAGCTGGGAAAACCCAATATATTCTTTAATCTGTCACTAATTTTTGCCTGGGCGCCTTTTTCAAATATTTTCAGCCCGACTTTTTTCCAAGGTGTACCTAGCATGAATTTGATGTTTACTTTCTCGTCTAGTTGGGTTTCTACACACAACTTATTCAATTCCTCGATGAAAGTTTCAGGGCTGCTGAACGGACCCGGTGGACATACAAGGGTTATAGGTTCCATACCACTACCTTTAGGTGGAAAGTATTGGAACCAAATTTCACCAGGCAAACCATTAAAATACGAATTGGGGAACTGAATCTCGACCAGGGCCACTTCGTATTGGGTCGTTACATCAATGGTCTGCGGCAACTTGACAAAAAAGTGACCGGGTTGGTTGTTGGGAAATACCTTTGGTCCAGAATTACTCGGTAAAGTTACGTAGAAACTCATCGTTTTTCTAATTTAGGATTAGGTAGCATATACCCCAAACAACTACTCATTAGAGCTACCCACAACTTGCCGTCTGGTGCGTCTGCGCTGCCTTGAGTCAGATTGAACAAAGACACGGCAATTACGGCATATATAACCACCATTTGACACAGAAATACAATCTCTGGCCTCGGTACACGTTGTCCAAAGAATGACCAGATCGATGTTCTTTCCCCCTCTGTCGGTTGTGGGCGCACCCCCATAGTTTCCACCCTGTCTTCACTCACACCACTAGTCTCCATAACTAGCTAGTTGCGTGTCAACTATCCAACTATTGAATGAATGGGGATAACCAAACCACTTCACTAAATACTCTTTCCCACCACCTCGCCTGGGTCTTTCTTGTAAGATTGTTTCGATACGATACACTTGCTTGTCTCCAACTAGTTGTATTTCTTCTCTGTAGAACGAGCCCTGTAGTTCCTGTCCCGAATCGTCTTTTACCACATAGGTCACTGGACTGGTCTGGTTTATGCGACTGACGGTAAACAATTCTTCTGTCCACGAGGGCATATACCCTTTTTTAAAAGGTTGTTTGGGTTCAGCCAGTCTGACTCGATCCCCAGGTGTAAAATACACTTTTTTCGATACGTATGTCGGCTTATACAAGTTATCCCACACCTCTTCTTGATTACTATAGTTGACCTGTACAGGGGCCATGCGAATACTTCTGTGATACGAACCATTGTAGTTCTGGATCAATTTATCTATCACGTCGACGTAGCGCAGTGTATTGGTCTTGGTGAAATAACGCCACATTTTTTCTTTCAGGGTTCGATTGAATCTTTCCACTATCGCTGCCTTCACATCTTCATTCTCGGTGGTAAAGAAGTGCACACCTCGATCTTTCAGAAATTTTAAGAAGATCCGATTAACGAATTCCGAACCTTTATCGCTCTGAAAATTTATCGGTTGGCTATCACCAAATATTTTACTCATAGCCACCACCAGCGCTTTCCTCGTTTTCTTCTGGATCGGGATAGCCCAAGCATATTTACTAAACACGTCGATACAAGTCACTAGGTACGACATCCCATCGTTGCATCGTTGTAATAGTCTCATATCTATCAAGTCGGCTTGAAATTGTTGATTTATACCACCGGTTATGGTCTGGCGTCCCTGAAATCGGCGAAGGATCGGTTTATGTAACGTATAGGTATCCTGATGACGTAACCATTTATCTATTTTCTTCAGGTTAGTATTTCTTTTTAAGGCGGCTGCTCCACCATAGGCTCCGGGTTTCTTAGGGTCATAGTAATACTTTCTTAATTGGGCGGCCATTTTTGCCACTTGGGGGTAGGTATCCTAGTCTTCTTCTTGCTTCGCCTGAGTTTGTAATGTGGTGTGGTCTCGACTGTTTTGGGTTCGACTACTTGAGCCGGTTGAATAGGTGTTGGTTGAAGAGGTATTGGTTGAAGAGGTTTCTCGGCTACTGGTGTCGGTACACTGGTGACTTCAGGTTTTTGTTCCTTGATATCTAGTAGTCCCAGAGGCTTGTGTCTGTACTGTTCGAGTCGATTCAGATACCTCTGTAGTGTTTGCTGATACGCTCTGGCCTTGTCACGCGGTGGTAGATCTTCTGTTTCCAGGACTTGTTGCATCTGACGATCCAAATCCTGTAGACTATCATTTAGTGTGTCGGGTGGTACATAGGGTTTTTCTAGCAACCGGGGATCGATCAAGATCATCTTCTTGGCCATTACAATCCCACCACGCTTTTCAACACATTTAGTATGGGGCCTAGTAAGGCGCCTATGAAACCACCTTGTTGTAGAATCTCTTTCCTTTTCTTGAGCGATAATTTCTTATGAGTGAGTGCTCTCTGACTGTCTTTGTGTCGTTACAGACGCTTCTTCTGAGCTGGTGTCAGGGGAACATTACATTTTAAAACGTTGTGACAGCACTCGCAAATTGATTGGACGAGATCCGGGGAAGCTGATTTCATTACTGCCTTCACAGTGGCTGGGTTGGTCTGACCCAAGAAACGTAACATACCCTCGTTACGTTTAAGTCGGTTAGACATGTTATTTGGGGACGTAGACGACTTGCTGATGGTCGGGAAATATATGACTTCGTAAGCGGAGCTGATCCGGTGTTTCCTGTCGCAGGTCAAATAACAAATACCCGTGTGGAGCCGATGTCGCGTCTTTAAAACTCTCTTGGACATATGACACACGGCCTGGATACATCTGTTTGGCGAGATTGGTAATCTGAGACCCGTCTCGAGGATTCTTAAACACCACTAGGTAGTGCGAATTCAGACTGATAGTTCTTTGTTCTTTATTCTTACCAAATAGGTTCTGTACTATATACATAACACTGAGGTTGCGATGATGACTGCCTTTAGTAAATAATTTAGTCACTCTGTCATCTGTCTCAGTCATTAGATCATCTATGACTACTAACTGACGTCTATCACCTGTCCATTTTTCCACATCTGGCAGACCTTCATTAAATTGAACACCCTTCATAGTTTCGTAGATGGGTTGCCATTCCCCATAGCACCATATAATTTCCTCTGGAAGGGGGTCTACCATGGCTGGTATATGGGCCAAGAACTGTTGGACAAAGACGGTTTTACTACTCCCTGTTGGGCCCGCAATCAAAGCCGTAAAAGGATGTTTCCACCTAGGATCCATGAGAATTAATAAACAGCTATCTACTCGCATTGGTGTTTATAAACGTATCGGGTGATAATATTAGATCATTTGACCACCAACTGCACGCCAGTGGGTCTCTGGTAGGTATTGGTATAATAACGATGGACCCAATGGTCGACTTGACACAAGTTCACACCGAGGTGGTGAGTATGGCGTTGACTATTATTAGTTCATACATGCCCACAAAGACCAATAACTCGAGGTTGTGTCGCTTAGTACGTCAGATAGCCAACCAACATGATGTGTTATTCACGAGACTAGAAGTCTGTATCAAGCCCGAACACGTTTTCCCGGTCTTTGTTTCAATTGCTGACGAAGTCTTTGCCGATAACGTCATCAACTACGGGAGAATAATGATGGTTTTTACACTTGGTATGCGTCTGGGTATGCATCTGGTTAATAATTCTTATAATACAGACGTGAATGTCCAGGACCTGGAGGAAAGCTTCGCTACATCTGTAGGCACGTATATGACTGATAAACTACATCATTGGATACTGGAAGGTGGATGGCGTAATTTCTATACTTGGTTGCAACCATCAGTTGAATAAATACATAATACATTTCAGTATGTGTCTTTGTTTCATTGTCTGTAATTGTTGGTGTCTCTCGGAACAAGAAGTAAAACAAAAACCACTAAAGAAAATCAACAAAAATCTTGGTTTCAATATATCAAAGAATGTATTATTCACCAAAATATGTGTGTTATTCATGAAAATAGTTTAGTGATATAAGAAAACATCAATGACATACATGATTAGTGACAAAAATATACAACAATGTAGTTGGGGGATGACCTAGACATCAAACTATCGGGAACTCGGGCATATGAAAGAGGTAAAAACATATGCCAGCTACTGTCTCTAGTGTATATTTGGTGTCTGTACGTTGTTGGATGGCGTAGGAATGAATGTCATGTTCGTGAAGTGTTGTAAGGAAGGCGTCAAAGTCGTATCTGTTATGTATTAGCGCTGGAAACTCTAAAACAGAAGAATTGTTAAATGATGCATGATAGAATCTAAGATCTTGTGTTTCTCTATGTCGTAACACTAGATGAAAGCTAAAGTTGATCTTAAAGCGACTAATTTGAGCATTGAAAATCTTATACAACGTATCTGTCCATTTGATAGGGTATTGTATCTCCGGGCTAATAAAGAAGGTGTATGTCGATAAATACTTGTTAATCTTGTGATGTGTCCTGATAGCTTCCCAATGTTCTTTATATATTTGTTGAATATCCGATGGAAGGATGTGTAGTGTCTCTGGTTCCCCGGCTGCTAAGATGATCACTTCGTCTTCTACCCGTTGTTCAAGAATATTCTCGTCTGGTTGTATCTGACTGTTAGTTATATTGGTTTCAGTTGGTGGTGTCGTCGAGGTTGTTGTTGGTGTTGTCTCTGATGGTGAAGAGGTAGTTGTCTCTGGTTCTGATGTATCCATAGGCCGGTGATGACGTATTCGTATGTGTTTTTGTAGATTGTCTTTTCTCTTGAAACGTTGTCCACAGATATGACATAAGTGTGGTTGATCTTTCGTATCGTGAATGGTATGAATGTGGCGAGTGAGCTTATAGTTATCACGGAAGTCTTTGTCGCACACTGAACACGTGAAAGTAGATCTGGTGGCCATATTGATAAACTGGTTTTTTTCTTCTTTTTTTTTCTTTCTTTCTTACAACACCAAAAAGTTCTGATGTATACAATGTTTCACTGTTTTATCAGAGGCCAACGACACGAATAAGGCTCACACCAAGTTTCACTGCTGTAGCTAGCCAAGTCACTATGTGAAATATATCTGCTTACTACACTATGCGAGGTTACTACACGAACAATGCTCACACCAAGTTTCACTGCTGTAGCTAGCCAAGTCAGTACGTGAACAATATCTGCTTACTACACGAACACTGCTCACACCAGCCTGAAGCGCCTCTGTAGCTACCAAAGTCAGCCCGTGAACTGGTACTGAGCTCACACGAGACGCCTTCTATTTCATACACTGGTTCTGCACACGACGTAGCTGACGTGGCAGTTAGACAAGCTATTCTCACGCCTGCTTCCCTACACACCGATGACTCATACTTAATGACTTTTGCATATGGGGTTGATGACGTAGGGGCTTCTCAGACATCCGCGTTCTTTACCAAAAATTTATGGTTTGTGATATTCTTGTAGGGACACGTTTTGTTTATGTATTTGTTTATAGGTGTCTGTATGTGTGTATAGTTGTGATGACAGTAGTAATGGTACGAGTGTGTCTGTACTTCTGAATCTGTACGTGTGTATATCTGTTGATAGTGACAGTAGTAATGGTATGGGTTGTCTGTGTATGGTTGCGTTTGTGTTTGTCTTTGAGTGTTCTTGTGTATGGGTGAGTGTGTCTGTACTTGTGTATAGTTGTGATGACAGTAGTAATGGTATGGGTGTGTCTTTGTGCTTGTCTGTCTTTATGTGTATGTCTGTATGTACAAATGTATCAAGTGTGTACATGTGTGTACTTGGCTGTCTTTATGTTTGTATGACCCTCTTTATATAATTTTTACACACCCCACAAAAAGAGACTTGTATCTCTAACAACGCACCAGCTAATATTCTTGTCACTAATATTGGTAGTACTATTATCACTACTATTGATTCTTCCTCACTTTACCCACCACCATTGCACTATACGTACTTTCCCCTACAACTTCCTTACTCGACTACTTGACCACTGCTTGACCACGTCATCGATCACTTTAATCACTACTATAATCTTAGACACATCGTCCTCTACAATTTAAGTGGTCACTCGACCACTTGACCACTACTTGACCACTACTTGACCACTAATTTACCACCCTTTAAGCATCACCATATCGTTACAATCACTTTTCCCCTAAAATTTATTCACTTGACCACTTGACCACTGCTTGACCACTACCTGACCACTAATTTACCACTAATTTAAACATTACCATGTCATTACAATCACTTTTCCCCTAAAATTTATTCACTTGACCACTTGACCACTGCTTGACCACTGCTTGACCTCTAATTTACCACTCTTTAATCATCACCATCTCATTACAATCACTTTTCCCTAAAATTTCCCTAAAATTTTCCTCACTTAACCACCGCTTGACCACTGCTTGACCACTACTTGACCACTGCTTGACCACTGCTTGACCACTAATTTACCACTCGTTAAGCATCACCATATCGTTACAATCACTTGTCCCCTAAAATTTCTTCACTTGACCATTTGACCATTGCTTGACCACTGCTTGACCACTACTTGACCACTACTTGACCACTAATTTACCACTAATTTAAACATTAGCATGTCATTACAATAACTTTTCCCCTAAAATTTATTCACTTGACCACTTGACCACTGCTTGACCACTGCTTGACCACTGGTTGACCAGTGTGTAATTGCGAACACCTCTTATTATATTTATGACCACCCCTATATCACTCCTACTTGATCACTAATACCCACCCCTTACCATCAAATGACACCCTTTATAACTTTATAAGCTTTCCTTTGTAATGATGGTAGTGAATAAGCTACATACCACCCTTTACTTTCACTTAGACACTACTATCACACTGTTCAGATGATAGTAACCATCTACACCTCTTACTTCGTCGAGTATAACCACGATCCATCACACCCTTGGCAGTTTATACATTACTCACCACGAACAGACACATTATGAGCTGTCTACGCCACCACCATATATACAACCCATGAGTAGAAACCATGACCCATCACACCCTTGGCAGTTTATACATCACTACACCACGCATACTAACACATTCATATACCCTACGTAACTTATAGCCCTCCCTCATCCGTACTCACACCCTCGGTTTCTATTTCCAGTAAGTACTACCCCTTCATCCGTACTCACACCCTCTCTTTCCAGTACTTTTACAGAACCAACCAACATAGACATGAATACTTTTACCTTAATTACTTTCACACCCGCCATCACCCGTCAAAAAACCGTTCCCACACGCCGCCAAAAAATTTACCGAGTCGGCATTTTTCCCATATTTCCTTCATAAACCCTATCAGCCGCCATTACCCGCCAGATTCTGGACGCATAATATGTGTCTGGGTTCCCTAATATACTACTCTTACTCTAAACACGCCTACATTTGGCTACCCCAATCATCTACGCCCATGTCCTTCACATATTATTAATTTAGCTGTCTACTTCTCTTATCTGTATGTTTTTATGTCGTCCTCTATTTCATGTGCACTGTGGATTTCAGACAAAGGTCTTTCTGTTTGTACTGTTTTAAGATTTTATCAATGTATGTCCTACCCAGCGCCTTCAGTTTCCTCGTCTCTTGGCTCACTGGTATTTGTCTAGTTTTCCCCATGAGCTCTACACTGGTGATTCTGTCATACGATTGTATTCCTTCTATTTGCTCAGGCCCAATTTAATGAATATTTGTAGTTTATAA